>MU771117.1:5919-19182 GCA_026770625.1 Nicotiana glauca | reverse complement strand
CATTAGGCCTTCCATTCCACCAAGTAAAAGGGCTTCCTTTGTATCCCAAATCAAATAATCCACATGAATTTATACAAAATGCAAAGTCTTCATACTCTGGAGGATATACTGCTAACCCCTCTATCTTTTCCTCATCTCCAAGAACAATATTGAAATCACCTCAAACTAACCAAGGTAATTCCATATCACTAGCCAAGTAATACAGATTATCCTATAATTCTAACCTTTCTAATGCACAACATTTAGCATATACAAAGGTCATCATCATGTACTTACCAAGTTCTCTATGATACACTCTGATGGTCATCTGCTGCTCAGTGTCAATTAATAAATTCCATTCCACCATTGCATCAATAAATAACCAGATCTTTCCATTAACATTTGAAATTGCATATTCCATTCCCAGTCTTCTTCTATACTTATGAATGAATCTCTTCTTTTGCAAAGGCTCCATAAGTGCAACAATGAAAAATCCATGTTCCTTATGCATATTTATAACTCTTTGAAAGGCCTGCTGAGTTTTGACAGACCTTATATTCCATGAAAGAGTCTTGATCATCATCTTGAGACACCTAAGGCTGCCCTTCTAGGCAGTATTCTTGTAGGTTGCAATGGCTCTTTAGACTGTTTTTTCTTCCCTTTCTTTCCACTCTTACCAGTTGATCTTGGAGATAAATCCCCCTCCCTGGATACAGCCTTAAAATTCTCAGCTTTGGATTCATCTTCTTCTTCTCCTTCATATTGTATTTGTTGGTCAATCAAATTGTTCTGAATATCTTGTGGCAGCTCCTTGTGTGTAATAATGTCATGCAGTACCTGATTTGGAGATCTCAATGGCACATTGACTTTGATTTGTAATGTATTTCCAATCTCAGATGAACAAGCCATGGGCAAAGCATCATCCTTTACAATCATAGCTTTTTCACCTGGATCATAAGTAGTCAAATCAGCACCCAAATTCTCTGATTCACCAGCCATATCCCCTAGCTTCTCTTGCATCATCTTAAACTGCAACTCATATACAGAACTTAGGTTAGGGTTAACTGTAGCAACAGTAGGTGTTACTGTTCCATTGAGTTCACCACCCTTCCCTTGGTCTGTTTGATGTCCTAAGGCCAATGTATCCTCCTTATTATTGATATGAACACCTCCATGATGTCTGTTGTCCATTGCATAGACAGGAACACCATCCACATATGCTAAAACATCATCAGATTTTGCATTAGTTACTATTCCATTGCCCTTCTTGTTACTCTCATATACTTGTATTGAATTATCTATCTTACCAGCTTCCACTGCTACCCCTTTATCTCCTTGAATTGACTTCACACCTTGATCTATCATGTAACTGAAATTATCCTCAACCCTAGCATTGTAACTGCTAGTGTTTACTGTAGCATCACCCGAAATTCCAGTTTTTTGTAACTGAATGCTGCCTACTCCTTCCATATTTTGTGTTTTATTTTTATTCCCTTGCAAACCTTCCATGATCTCCACTTCATCAACCCATAATGCTTTAGCTGAATTCACTTCATTAAGCTCCTCAACCTGCCCGGGTTCATCAAATGTCTGAGATGGTATATCTTGACAAGAATAATTGGTGGTCACATTAAGTTGCATCAATTCCTCTTTGTTGGTACCAAATCTTCTATGCACCCAGTCTATAGTCGACTCCTTTTTGGCCCTCTCATCAGTAGTTTGATCCTTATCACCATATGCACCTTCCAGATCACCAGTAATAGGGATCCCATTAAGAATAGGATTGCTTGAATTTTTCAGCACTTTTTCCACAGCTTCCTTTTTCACACGCTTCAAATCACCTTGTACCCCTACTCCAGATGTATTATTAATGCCAAATTCCTTACTCCCAGTCACATTAGGATTTGAATACAATTTTCCATCATTAACTTTATTCTCCTTCTCCTTATCTTTTTTGGACGATGTATCCCTTTGATCCTCCTTCTTGTCAATGTTGCTATCTTCCCCCTTGCCATCTGTAATTTGTAAAGTACCATTTTGAATCTCCTCTATTTCTAAAACATCAAATTTGTTCTTAACTGTCACCTGTTCAAGTTTGCCCTTCCCTTTTCCTTTGTCTGCCTCCTTTTCATTCTTGTCTTCAATAATGTACCCTCGTTTGTCCCTTTGATACTTGTTCCTCCTTGCTTGCATCCATTCCTGCTTTGCATTATTGTTGTTGACAGGCTTACCAACAACTTTTCCACTTGTTAACACTTTAGTTGAATGAGCTGCTATACCTAGTGCATCACTACTCACCACGACAGCCCTCTCCTTGGCTTGATCATTATCATCACCCTCAAACTTCCTGTGCAATTCTGGATGAACTACCCAGCAATCTACTTCATCTACCCAGACCTCTTAAATCTCTGTATTTTCTTAACGATTTTAACTCACACCTGTATGTTTTGCACTACTCTTTACTCGATTTTTACGATTGCTCAAGTTTTAAATGTTTTGCTCCTTTTTCGAAACTAGGGTTTCTGAACCCCTTTTCAAAATCACTTTATTTTATGATTTTTGAGTACTATATGTTTGTGTTTGTATTATTTTCTTGTTTGTGTGTTCTTCTAGGTTATTCTCTAAGTTATATGCTTTAATTTTATTGTTAGGGTTTCCAACCTTCTAATGTGTCTATGATTCCTTGCTTAGGGTCCTCTGATTTTCCTTCCTCGTGTATTTAATAGGTCTAATTATTCATTATTTACCAAATATTCTTCTAATTCTGTGCATCTCTTCAAATCCATGATTTTGCATATGTTTTCCTTAGAAGTTTTTCACTGATTTTGAATCACTTCCTTAGTTGTGAGATTCTTTCCTTACTTAGAACTAATTCCTTGTGATTTTAGTCTCGTCCGTGATTCTTTTACTAATTTTCAGAATTAATTTTTATTATTACCATATTTATGCACATATACATACTTTCAAATATTCAATATATATTTTCCTTACTTGAAATATTATGTATTTGGCCTTTATTACATGTTACATGCTTTACTACTCCTATTACGGTAGAGTCCGTAGTCTAAGTGATTCTTTCCTTATCTGATATAGCTTGTACCCATTCGAATCATGACTCCCTAATTAAAAGAGATTAGTCCTGTGATTGATTCCAATTGGTACTGTTTCTATAATTATGTTAAGTCGGTACTTGTTACCTTATTCTATACTTGTTTTCAAAACTATAAATACTTTAGCACACTGCATATCAAAATATACTCATTGTTGTCTCTTACTTTCCTACACATTCTCTCTCGCTTTTCTTATTGACTACTGGCTACCCAGTTGGCTGAAAGCCAAGACTGAGTAACTTGTTACACTACTGTTTTATTGCTCTATACATTGCTTCTCTTTTGCCATGCACGCTACTGTCCATTGCTCTACTTCCCTGCACTCTACTACTCTATTCTCTCACTCTTGACTGGAATGTCTACTATTTGATTTACAGCATTCAAAACAATATTTTTTTATTGCACTTTCTCTTATTTCTTTTATGCTTCTTCTTATGGTTCTGCTGTTTACATTGCAATTAGCATGCCTCTTCGCCAGTTCATTGATGTGATTACCCTTTCCTTGATTCAGCATGTCTACTGCTTCCCCTACTTGTTTACTGCAATTCTTCCTTACTCCTAGTACATTATCAGCATGTATTCATGACCATCCTAGCTACTAAGTAGTCCTGAACCCCCTTCCCTGAACATGATGTGTGAACCTATTTGGCATCCCTCAATCTAATGTTGTTAAGCTCCTGGCATGAACACTTTGTGGTGAAATGTGTTATGACTGTTTATGTCCTGAAATGCCTTCTTTGATGTCTCTGTGTGTGCAAATATGCTCTTACATCTGAACTACTTGTCTCAATTTTCCCTTTCCCCTATTTGTGTTTGCTTCCCTAAACCATGTGTGATCTTCTAGTTATGAGATTGTCCTACTCACCTCCTTCCAAAACTGTTACACTCTTCTATTGTTTTCTTTCAAAAACTTATTCTAGATAGATCATTTTCAAATTGTTTTTCTCAAATCAATTCCTTCAAAACTATATCAAGCACTCTCACTACTCTTAGAGATTAGGTTCTACCCCCTTCGTGTAAGCATTGCTTTGGGTAACTATTAGTACTCTCTGAACTTTGATGCACAAGGCTGGTAATTCCACACTGCACTTGTTCAACATTTTGGCAAGTGTTTGGGTGCTGGTATTGGCCTGGTACCCAATGGGGCCTTAGGGAGCTTTGCCGCACCCAGACCATGGCAAAGGCTGTGAAACTCGATAGGAGTGAGGTTGGAATATTGGGACTGATTCAAGGCTCCCTATAAAATAACTTCTTCTTTTATTCTTTATTACTGTAATTTAGCTATCATTGGTTTGTAATAATTTATAAACGAATGATTGGGGTTTGCGTAGGAAATATGGGGGGGTTATGCATGCTTAGTCTAAGTAACGGGTAGAAAACATGCTTATAGGACTTTATATACCTATTTGCGCAATAGATATCATGTGTAGGACAGGCATCTCACACATTAGAGATCATGTTTTAAGACCTTACTTTCAGCCTATTATTATACTCGTTTGGTAATGATGATCAGTTAGTAACTAGCAAATAACTGTTATAAGGCTGCTGCTGCATTCTCATTAGCATGTAGAGACAATGTTTTAGGAAGTTCTATGTGCATTAGACATCCTGTCACTTAGGGTTTTATTTTGTTTAACTTGCAATTGTTAAATGACTCATTAGCATGCTTAATATAATAATACAAGTCTGGTGTATTGTGTCCTTTTAAAACTAGAATCAAATATGCATGTCCACTCCTTAAGATAATCAGACAATGTATATGACGCCTAGGCAAACATTAGGCCTAATAAGAATCGGTTGATTATGTCGTTACCAGTTAAGAACAACCAGCCTCTTTTAATTTCGAACTCTGTTGCTCCCATTCTTGCTTTGACTCTCTGAAGTTCACTCTGTTTTTTATTGAAAATCCTACTCTATCTGGAAACGATTTTGAAATGGTGCACCTATTTACTATCACTGAGTTTCTGATTTTTATGTTCTCAAATTACTGGGTTACCATCCTATGCCCAGAATTGTGCTATTTTACTTGTCCTGTACCTCATTAAACTACTTTTACTACTTCGTTTTTTAAACCATGCTTTAATGGTTCTTCTCACTAAGTTACTGCTATTACCTATTCCTTTTGTAAAACTCCTATCTTTGAGACCTTGAATGTGTTTGAGACGTGCTAATTATGTGTTCACTTGTGAAGGGATCTGTGAGCCTTTATATGACTTTGTATGTACCCTTATGTGCAGTCCTATTTGTTATGTATGTCGCTTAGCCTTTTTGCCTTTAAACTTAAGGGTTTAGCCTAGTCCCTACCACATAGTAATAGTGGTCCTAAATACCCTCCAGGACTTATAGGACGGGACGGGTAATAGCACGCAGTAAGTATTCATGACCAACACATGCGTTTAATAACCTTTACGGGGTGGGTAGGGTAGAATATAGAGATGATGACCGATGCGCTAATATCTCATGTAGCCCCTTTTATATGGAGCAATTACTGAATATTGCATTGATGTGATCCATATTAATCATAAACATACGACCCCTCTCCCTTTGTTTGTTTTCATCTCTTCTCATAAAACTATTCAAATCTTTTCATAAATCTCTGCCTTCCCTACTTACCTTCAAAGTTTTTTTAGCTTATTTGCAATGTTGTTTATTTGAATCTTTGATTGTTTACTTGATTATGTGAAGTCACAATATAACATGGTCGGGAACCACATAACATGGTCGGGAACCACACTAGTGGATCTTGAGGGGTGCCTAACATCTTTCCCTCGAGATAATTTCTAGCCCTTACCCAAACTCTGGTTTTCCAACTCAAAAAACCCTTTTAGTGTCGTAATGCACTTAATCATTAGGTGACGACTCTTCAATTCATAAAAAAACTAAATCCCAAAAGGGAATAAGTTGTCCTCCCAAATGTCGTAAACCCGATTTCACAAGAAAAAGGGGGCATCGACAGGACCCTGTGTGGAGCATAAGGTTGAATGCTCCGGAGACCCATGAATAGAAGAAAACATACTTCAGCCGACATGTAAATGGATTCACTGTCTGAGAGCCACCCGAAGGTCCACTCAATTTTACTTGCAGTCAGGGAGCTCAAATGTATGAACTATGCTTCCATACTTTCCGGGAACTTATGGACATCCACCGGTTTTCATGTTTTTCAATGCATTTAACACCGGTCATACCGAAATTCATGTACCCCAGACGGTAGCAAAGGTGTTCCACCATCAAAAGTTGTAGAAGCATATTGCACCCCTAACAAAACATTCCTACTTCTCGGCAAAAAGTTAAAGCTCGATAAATCTCTGCTAAGATCCTCGGTATAATGGTGCCATTAGCCTTTTTAGTCATGTTGTCGGCTATTTTCACAAGCCCCAACTCTATGTTTTCATCCTTTCTTGGAAAAATTAAGACGCCTAGGAAAGCCACTATAAAAGCCAATCCCCACCGGGCTTCCTATTTATCTTTGTTCCCTGAATGAGTTAGACTAGTATCTGGGATTTCAAGATCGTGGGGATCCCCGTAACGTCGGTACAAGAAGTAGGATGTGCAGAATCCCCTAGCCAAATTTCAGTCTCTAACTTCCCGACTGATGCTTAGCAGATCCAGAAACTTATGAGGAGTCACCGCTCTAGATGCCACTGGGTATTGACTTATGAGATTCCCACTAAAGCCAGCGTAGCCCACTATTTCCTCAAATGTAGGGGTCAACTCAAAATCAACAAAATGGAATACATTATGCGCTGGGTCCCAAAAGGGTATCAAAGCCTCAATTATATCCATTCTCGGCTTAATCTTCAGAAGACCAACAAGACCACCCAAAGCTTTTATCACAGTATCTCTGCTGACTTCCCCTAAATCATTCCACCTCAGATGGAGTTCTAACGGGATTTCCTCGAGTACTGTTAAGATTCATTTTCAATCGTGTTCATCCTGCACATTTAATTATAGTGATCGGTTAAAAGACCAAGATTTACTTTGACTCAAGAGAAATTAGCAATTTTTGAAAATTGCAATTTAAGACAAAACCCTTTTGCGAATACAACCCTTCAGCACCTCAGGAAAGAATATTTTAGGGTTGCGTTTGCTAATCAACCAAAATTTAAAAGAGGACCTTAGGTGGCAATTCTTGCAAAAATAGCCTTCTGGTGCTCCTTTGGGGCATTTTGGCTATTTTGGACAAGAACGACATTATCTAATTTATTTATGACAAAATAGAGACACTGGAGTTGGACCCGATGAGGGTTGCCTACGTATCCCAAATCCGGTGAGGATCAAACTTGCGTAGCTCAGTCAATTTTGACGCAACAAAAAATAAAAACATTTTGAAATAACTTTTTTTTTTCTTTTTTCTTCAGAAAAAATTTGGCAAAGTTTTAGGATATTTCTCTAACGACCCGACCCGTCGTCACGTGAGTTACCACCCCGTTTCCCCCATATTTTGTTGCCTTATGTTTCAATATCGATATTTGAGTTGATCGGGTAGAATTGAGTTAGTTTTAGTTGGAAATGAGGCACTTAGCCTCGTAGAAGAAAGCTTATTTTAGAAAAGTCAACCGAAAGTTGACTATGTGGTTAAAGGGCTCGGATGTGAATTCTGGTGGTTCGATTAGCTTTGGGGGATGATTTGTGACTTAGGAGTGTGATCGGAATCGAATTTGGAGGTCCGGTGCAGGTTTAGGCTTGAATTGGCGAAGTTTGAATTTTGGCAAATTCCGGTTGATAGGTGAGATTTTGATCCGAGGGTCGGAATGGAATTCCAAGAGTTGCAATAGCTTCGTTGGGTAATTTTGGATATGTCTGCAAATTTTCTGGTCATTCGGACGTTGTTTGGTCGGGTTTTTGATTAAATGCACATTTCGGAAGTTTTGATGAAAACTAGGCTTGAATCCGATGTGTTTTATTGGTTTTAGCGTTGTTTGACGTGTTTTGAGGATTGGAACAAGTTTGAATAAGGTTGTTGGATGTGTTGTTGTTTTTGGTTGAGGTCCAGGGGGGCCTCGGGGGTGATTTCGGATGGTTAAACGGGAGTTTGAAGCCTTTGTTGCAGTCAGATTTTTCTGTCTTCTGTTGTTTCCGCATCTGCGAAAAAGGAGCCACTTAAGTGGTTCCGCAGATGCGGAAAGGGAGCCGCAGAAGCGATCGTCAGTGGCCCAGGGGAGTTCCGCATCAGCAGAAAGTTGGACGCGTAAGCGGGTCCGCATAAGCGGATTTTTAGACCGCAGAAGCGGTCGAGGGGAAACCACATAAGCGGTGCTTGGAATCGTAGTAGCAATCCAGATAGTTTTAAGTCAGACCGCACAAGCGGTCAATTAGCTGCATAAGCGGGACCGCAGGTGCGGTCAGGGGACCGCAGAAGCAGAAATCGGACCTGTGTTATAGTGAACAGTGTTCACGAACTTGGAAAAGAAGAAAAATATTTTAGAATTCGAACAAGCGGGTTTTTGGGCGATTTTGAAGAGGATTCAAAGGGATTTCATCAGGTAAGAATATTTGGACTCGGATTATGTTATTATGGTGTAAAAACATGAATTAATGGAGGTTAGGGCTTGAAACCTAATAAGGTTTGAATTGATGATTTGAGGGGCAAATTGGACTCCGATTCTTGTGTATTTTATATGTACGGACTCGTGGCGAGACGAGGATTCCGGTGATGTGAATTTTGTAATTTTTTGAGGAGTGGGCCCGGGGCTCGGGTTTTGCCAACTTCGTGTTTTTGGGTGTTTTTCGAGGTCTTTCAATTGGGTTATGTTCCATTAGCCTTTTGTAATTTATTCGTTGTGGTTTTGACCAGATTCGACGCGTGAAGAGGCGAATTCGAGAGGAAAATACATAGCGGACTAGTCTTGTAGCCGGCTTGAGGTGAGTAATAGATGTAGATGATGACCTGAGGGTTTGAAACCCCGGTATATCACACTGTGACGCTATATTGAGGCGAGACACGTACTCTACGGTGAGTGCGGGGACGATTGTGATTGGGGACTATGGCTTAGTCCTACCGAATGATGTTCGTACTATGTTATTGGCTAGAAATTAGTTGACAAACGTCCTACTTGGATCGTTATGGCTATATTTGGGCTGTATGCCGATTATTTGGATCCCGTAGGGATTATTATCACTATTTCCATGATGTTTAGCATGTTTTCATGATATCAGTCCTAAGTTAAACACTATCTCGAAATGGCTAGTAAATTCTAAGGCTTTAACCACTAAGTTATTGATTTCTGATAATTTGAACTAAAAATGGTAAGTTTGACTGTGCCCATGTGGCTTGCATGCATATAATTGGACTGATTGTGGATTGGGCTGTACGACGCAGCGAATGTTGCCATGATATTGCGCTTGGGCTGTAGGAGCCCCTCCGGAGTCTGAACCCATACAGTGAGCGCGGGTACCCAAATAGATCGGGCTGTGCGTCGCAACGGTCATGTGCATTGAGTTGCATTCAAACATCTATACTTGCCTGAGTTATCTGTCATTAATTGTTGTTATTACACTGTTAAATGTGTAGGAGTATTGATTATAGCTTTACATTGTTATATTTCGGGATTTCTTACTGTCAGTCATATACATGTCTATTACCACTGAGTTGGAAGTACTCACTTTACTCCCTACACCATGTGTACAGATTCATGTACCTCGGGAGTTTAGCTGAGCTTTTGCTGATTCCAGAGTTTATTCGGAGTTGTCAAGGTAGTTGCCTGACGTCCGCAGGACCTGACTCCTCCCCTATCCCTTTTTATTATCTTCCGCAGCTTTTGAAGCTATGTATTATTGGAGTCTTATTACACTGTATTGTTAGAGGCTTTAGACTCAGGACCCCTAGGTGTTTGGGAGTGTATTCAGCATTGTCTTGATATTCGGCTTATATCTATCTATAAATTAAAATTATTAGCTTGATTGTTGATAATAATATTCAAATGACTGATTTTGAGCTTCATGCTCGGGTTGAGAGTGTAAATGGTCGGGCTTGCCTAGCGGTTGTGTTCGGCGCCATCACGACCGGGATTGGGGTCTTGACAAGTTGGTATCAGAGCCTAGGTTACTAGGCCTCATGAGTCATGAGCCGGTTAGTAGTGTCTCGCGGATCGGTACAGAGACGTCTGTATTTATCCTTGAGAGGCTGCAGAACCTTTAGGAAACACTTCATATTCTTGAACTTTTGTCGTGCGGCTTTGTTGTTCCGAGAACTAAACTTTTGTATCCTATTCTATCGCAGATGGAGAGAACTCGTGCTACCGGACGTGGCGGACGACCACTATTGCCACCTGCTAGAGGCCATGGACGCGGCCGTGGTCGCGGTCGAGGTAGAGCAGCAGGGGCAGCACCAGTTGACCTACTAGTTGCCCCCATTCAGGACCAGCCTCCAGCTGTAGATGCTCCAGCAGCACCCGTTCAGGCACCGGCAGTGCCCATCGTGATTCCTGGCCTTCAGGAGGCTTTAGCTCAGATCTTATCTGCCTGCACTGGTTTGGCTCAGGTAGTTTCAGCCTCTACTGCCACAGCTGCTTCTCAGACTGGGGGTGGTCATCAGACCCCCGCAGCTCGCACACCCGAGCAGGTTGTGCAGGGATTACAGACGCCAGAGGCAGCCCCAGCTCATCCAGTTGCACCAGTTGCACCAGCTCTAAAGTATGCAGTTCCAGTGATGCTAGACGACTAGCAGCATCGACTAGAGAGGTTTGGTAGAGGGCGAGGTTGCCCAGGGATTTCTGGAGAAGTGTTAGCGGATGCTTTGCACTGCAGGGATCTTAGAGTCGAGTGGAGTGGCTTTTACTACTTTTCAGTTCTCAGGGCCTGCATTTACATGGTGGGAGGAGTTTGAGAGGCGTAGGCCTGTAGGAGCAGCACCCCTTACTTGGCAGCAGTTCTCCACTCTCTTTTTGGAGAAGTATGTGCCGCAGTCTCGCAGAGAGGAGCTGCGTCGACAGTTTGAGTGGTTGATCCAGGGTGATATGACAGTGACCCAATATGAGTTGAGGTTCACGCACTTGGCTAGACATGCTACTTGGATGATCCTGACAGATCGGGAGAGAATCAGGAGGTTTGTGGATGGCTTCAACTATCCGATTCGCATATTGATGACTAGAGAGAGTGTTAGCAGCTTCGTTTGAGGAGGTAGTTGATATGGCTCGCCAAATTGAGACAAATCATCGTCGGGAGCGTGAGGAGAGGGAGGCCAAGAGGCCTCGAGGTTCAGGTAGCTACAGTGGTGCTCCGTCTAGGGGCCAGTTCCAACAGGGCAGAGGTCGTTCTTTCAGGCCTCCTCAGACAGGTCGCCCAGAGTATGGTGGGGCTTCTTCAGGCCGTGGCCGCCAGGGATTTCAGTAGGGCCAGTCCTCACTTAGTGCCCTTCCAGCTCAGAGTTCTACTCTTGCCTCTTCAGCCCAGGGTTCATCTGCATCGAGGGGTTCCCTTCAGTCCCCTTCTCCAGCTCAGGGTCGTTACTACGAGTGCGGTGAATTAGGTCACATCAGGAGACAGTGTCCTCGGCTTCGTAGTGGTCGGTCTCAGCAGAGGGATCAACCCTCCTCCTCTACTCCATCTACTTCAGCACCATCCCAGTCAGGTAGGGGTGAGGGTCAGTCAGCTAGGGGTCGTCCTAGGGATGGAGATCGATCTAGTGGTGGTCAGGCTCGGTTCTATGCTATCCCAGATAGGAGGGACACTATTGCATCGGACGCTGTTATCACAAGTATTATCTCAGTTTACCACATGGATGCTTCTGTTTTATTTGATCCCAGGTCTACATACTCCTATGTGTCCTTATATTTTGCCCATCATCTGGGTACGACCCGTGGTTGTCTTGCCTTGCCTATGCATGTATCTACCCCGGTGGGTGATACTATTATTGTGGATCACGTATATCGATCTTGTCTTGTTATTGTTGGGGGTCTGGAGACCCGGGTTGATTTGTTATTGTTGGGTATGGTAGACTTTGATGTGATTCTGGGTATGGATTGGCTATCTCCGTACCATGCTATTCTGGACTGTCATGCCAAGACAGTTACATTGGCCATTCCAAGTATTTCGAGGATTGAGTGGTGAGGTTCGACCGATTATGTTCCCAGCAGGGTAATTTCCTTCTTAAAGGCACAGCGGATGGTTGGGAAAGAATGTTTATCATATTTAGCATTTGTGAGAGATGTTGGAGCTGAGACTCCTAGTATTGATTCCATGCCCGTTGTGAGAGAGTTTCCAGATGTATTTCCAGCAGACTTGTCGGGCATACCGCCAGATAGGGACATTGATTTTGGTATTGATCTGGTGCCGGGCACTCAGCCCATCTCTATTTCTCCCTATCGTATGGCTCCAGCTGAGTTAAAGGAATTGAAGGAGCAGCTTTAGGAACTCCTAGATAAGGGGTTCATTCGCCCAAGTGTGTCACCGTGGGGTGAACCGGTGTTGTTTGTCAAGAAGAAAGATGGCACAATGAGAATGTGTATTGATTACAAGTAGTTGAACAAGGTAACAGTGAAGAACAAGTATCCTCTACCGCGCATTGATGATTTGTTTGATCAGCTCCAGGGAGCGACGGTACTCTCGAAGATTGATCTTCGTTCAGGCTATCACTAGCTAAAGATTAGGGATTCTGATATTATGAAGACAACTTTCTTGATGAGATATGGGCATTATGAGTTTCTAGTTATGTCTTTTGGGCTGACTAATGCCCCAGCTACTTTCATGCATTTGATGAACAGTGTGTTCCGGCCATATCTGGATTCATTTGTGATTGTGTTTATTGATAACATCCTGGTGTACTCGCGTAGCCAGGAGGAGCATGCTCAGCATTTGAGAGTCGTATTGCAGAGATTGAGGGAGGAGAAGTTTATGCAAAGTTCTCCAAGTGTGAGTTCTGGCTTGGGTCTGTGGCTTTTCTGGGACACGTGGTATCTATTGATGGTATTCAGGTTGACCCAAAAAAGATAGAGGCGGTGCAGAGTTGGCCTAGACCATCCTCAGCTACGGAGATTCGGAGTTTCCTCGGTTTGGCAGGGTATTATCGCCGGTTTGTCCAGGGATTTTCATCTATTGCTTCGTCCTTGACCAAGTTGACGCAGAAGGGTGAACCATTCGTATGGTCGGATGAGTGCGAGGAGAGATTTTAGAAGCTCAAGACGGCTTTGACCACAACTTTAGTGTTAGTCTTGCCATCAGCTTCAGGTTCTTACAC
>MU771111.1:10592-35505 GCA_026770625.1 Nicotiana glauca | reverse complement strand
GCGTACCGGGAATACAGAAGCTTCGCTGGCTTAGCAACTTGTCCGAACCTCGTTCTAAAATGGGATAAGACTCTAGACAGAAGAGAAATCGCACGAAGTGCACCCTTCTCCATGATGTAGAAGTCTGAGAGAGGAAGGATTCCGTAGCAGTTTATATATACAATTCACCAAATATCAAAGCGGTAAAACATTTAGCACATTAGGATGAAACATGTAGGAAAATCATATAAGAGATAAAGCCAATCATAACAGCTATCCTAAGCTCGAAATCTTAAATCCTAAACCGAAGTTCTGGGTTTGGTTTCCCAGCAGAGTCGCCAGAGCTGTCACACCTCCTTTTAACACACACGAAGGTAGTACAAGAGAGTTTTTTCCAATTAAGTGACATTATTCGAAATGGGATTATTTATTGATCAGAGTCGCCACTTGGGATAGTTTTTGATGTCCCAAGTCACCAGTTTATTTTGAATCCCAAATCGAAAAAAATTTCGACTTTCCAAGTGAAGTCTGCGAACCAGAAATTCTGACTAAGGAATTCTGTTAACCCGGGGAAGGTGTTAGGCATCCCCGGATTCTGTTGTTCTAGCACGGTCGCTTAAACTAATCATAATTGGCATATTACATGATTTTAAAACATGTTTCAACCTATGGTGCAATTTTAAATTATTTACCATTTTGATTAATTTTTAAGGAAGATTGAACGTCGTTTAAAACGTATCTTTGGATCGCATCACATGAAATGGACCCGCAATCTGATTTATTCAACGTTTTAGAATTTAGATTTGGGTCACATGAAATGCACACCCGAATTTAAGGAAATTAATTATTAAATAGCGCGCCTAAAGCAACTAAGCACTTTCAAGTTTGCGAGGGCCATGAAAAATTCACTAATGGCACACCTCAATTTCTAAAGAGTTAAAATTAATTAACTGAGGGTCATGGATTTTAAGATTTTATTTGGCATGACAGGTCTCAAATTATTTTAAAGGGTTTTATTATTTAACTAAAACAGACTATGATGTTGTTGAATTAATGCAATTATTCCAACTTTTTTCTAGTGAAAACAACTATAAAAGAAGTAGTTACTATAGCAATTGAAAATATCAAACATAGCCAAACAAAATAAGATCCCTGGTTAATCGCAATTTTTATAA
Source organism: Nicotiana glauca (assembly GCA_026770625.1). Taxonomy (NCBI): domain Eukaryota; kingdom Viridiplantae; phylum Streptophyta; class Magnoliopsida; order Solanales; family Solanaceae; genus Nicotiana; species Nicotiana glauca. The sequence goes on along the minus strand of MU771111.1, from coordinate 34,351 downwards.
TAATGATCAACTACCAGATAAATACACTATATAATTATATGAGTAAGAGGATGAACATATAAGTTCTTAACAAAATAAAATGAATTCATACTAGCGTTTTAACAAGAAACAGAACATGGAATGTTAAAGGAATATTTTCTAATAACTTAATGGATGATGCTTAAACAATTGAATATTTAGCAACAATATTATTTATGGCCAATTGTGGATTGGACTTAACTGGAACCTGAATTATCGTGAAAATTCATTGATTAAAGATTCACTACTTCAAACTCACATGTACTTTGACAGGATCTTAATTTAGACGTAAAAATCACAGATGTTAACAAAGTGAAATTCTGGTGCCGGAATCCAATGGAAATAACTACCCTAAATTTAGCCAACATAAATACTTTATGAATCTAACTGATTTGAACAAATCAAATTGTCGCGTTTAAGTGAATAAACATCACGAATTTCATAAGATATCACTTCCCAACAGACATTACATCATTTGAAATTAGAAATCATACCTTGGCCCTAAATCCAAAAAAAACCAAATCAAAGCTTAATTCCAGCAGCTTCAGCATCAAAAACAGCAACACCAAAGAGAAGTCCTCAATTAATGATGAAATCACAGAAAAAAACTTCAAAGCCTGAGGCTCAGTGAAATCGGCCCATAGAATTGGCAGCAAATAACGGTAAACCCAACCAAAAATCAACTCAAAAACTACAAGAATTCTCAAACGAAACACAAAGGAAATTGACAGTAGCTTCCCAATGCTTCAGAGATTTTTCTATATTACTTTACTTCTTTTTTTCTTCGAAAGTTTTTACCCGTTGCCGATCTCGGATCCAATTTTGGATCGATGAACTTTTGCTTTCTAATCTTTCTGCATTTTTTTTTATAGTTTTCCATGCGTGTTTATGAGAAAAAAGAGGCCAGCAAACAGTGTTGCTTCTCAGATGGGAGGGAGTTCGATTTTTTGGTTATGGATTTTTGGAGAACAATGAAGAAGAAGACTTGGAATTCCAAGTGTTGTGTGCAGCTTTTCTCCTTTTTTTGTGAAGGGGTTTCATATCTGATTTTTTAGGTTAGGAAAGATGGTTTTAAAAGGAAGAAAAAAATAGGTCGGGTCATGGGTTGACCCAATTTCTTGGGCTGGGGTGGCGAAAATTGTTGGGCTGGGGGCTGGACCAAATTAAGCATCAAAAGTAGCCCAAACTTAAATTTAAAAACTTTGTCTTTAAATAATCTTTTTTTAATCCTTTTCTTCTCCTTTTTTTTCTAATTAAAAATTTTAAATTATCTAAATTGTGAAATTAAACTTTTTAACTAATTTTAAAAATTATAAAAGCTACTTAATCCTAAATTAAAGAGAAAAATCCATAAAAGGAAAAAGTGTAAAAATGAAGTATTTTTGTGATTTTCAATTTTTATAAAATAAATAATTAACTAATTAATTCTAAAAGTGTAAAAATAAATCCTAGATTCGGTGCATGATATTTTTGGTATTTTTTTATGATTTAAATAAAACATGCATAACATGCAAACGATTAAATAAAATTTAACAAAAATTCCTAAAAATGGCAAACAATTAAGAAAAGTCTTTTTTTTTTGGATTTTATAGGAGTATTTCGTATAGGGAAAAAATCACGTGCTTACAAATCGAATCGAGAAAAAACCGATTTAATTGGTTTGGTTTGATTCTGATATTTGAAAAATCAACTTACTTGGTTTAGTTTTTTTTTTATAGAAAAACTGATTCAACCGAACCATGAACACCCCTAGTTATAACTAAATTCTATCATGGCAAACTTTTCTAAAAATAAGTGTTAATGAAAATAAAAGTGTTTTCATGTGACTCGCCTCAAAGAAAGGGCAAGACTCATGAATGAAATAAAAGCAATAGGTGACAGTGCTCTTAGCCTTATTTTAAATTGCTATAAAAGGGACTAAAAAAAGTTTGGCATGTACCTATTATGCTATTTTTTTTTTTTTAAAAAAAAAGGGCGAGGTTTGAAACAAAATTTGTGATAAATGTACAAGAATATCTTCACGTTGGATGTTTCTTGCCAAAAAAAAATGAAGAAGTGAAAGTACAAAAGGTAATGATGTACTTGCAGAAAATGACATAAAGCAAAGAGAGTTGGCATTGACTTATTCTGTAAAAAAAGAAGGCTTGAGGTAAAGTTTGTGATGAAATTTGTTACGTATTTCTTGAATGGTGCAACAAAAATAATAGCTGAAAATGACATAAAGTAGAATTAAATAGTACAAAAGAAAATAACACTGTACTGATATTGAAAGTGACATGAAAGAAGGAGAATTGGCATGAAAAGAAGATTACCTTCCGTAAAGAAAAGAAAATACAGAGAAATACTTGCTCTACTCCAGTTTTCCAAGAATTGATAGTATTTTGGATTTTAACACCATGCCTCCTGTTTATATAAACCCAACAACGATGGTACAGCCGTCTCATACCCAATTGTGATTCTTTTGGATTTAAAAAATCAAAATAAATAAGAAAAGATTTAATGACCAAAATATATAAAATGTGCTTTCAAACCGTGCCTTTTAAAAAGATGTTTTATCTAAGAGAGGTTGATTTATTGTACCGAGGCCAACGCTGCTCTACAAAATCTTCATAGGCCCCGTTAGCGGGATCCTTGTTAGTTTGTAGGTGCCAGTTACAAGTACGATCCTTTCATCAACAAGACGCTAACGTTTTACATTCGTTTTGAAACTTTCTCATTCCATTTCAACTGGATGCGATTTTGTTTAGAACATCAGTTACTTTGTTTAACCAAAAAGTGGAATTTTGCTCAAAGCTTTATTTTTAGAAGAACTCGGGTTACTGATAATAAAAAATAAATAAAGAAAATTTATTTTTCTAACAATAACATAGAAAGAAGAAAATAAAGTAAAGCAGTATGCTCAGTTGATATTTTGTGTGGTTGCAAATGACCAGCCTTCTCCTTTTATAGCTATATCTAAGATATACATTTTATCTTTGTCATAATAAGGTCATTATAGAGAATTAAAGGCATTAAATGCTACGTTACATAATCATTATTATTTAATACAGATTCTCTAACATTTTCAGTATTTAATGCTTATTAAATACTGTACATATACTCTCTTGTGCTATCATATTTATTCTCCTTAACTTTTGGATTTAAATAGGTACGAGCGTCGAGTCTTTTAAATATTTGCTCGTGTCTCTGCTTGTGCCTCTGCTCGATCTGTTGCAACTCATGCCTCTTTGCTAATCATCATTCTTTGACCGGCCTTCGTGTCATGACGTATCATCTTTCAATCACTTCGATAAGTATAAACTCAATTTTTCCCAATACAGATAGCCTTCCCCCCCCCCCCACTTGCCATTTATTCATCAATTGAATATTTGGGAAGCCACCATTAATGTTATTATAGAATCGACGCTTCAATTGCCATTTCCATTTAATGCTTATTACACATGGCATCTTTTTGTTGATTCTGCGACTTTGCAGCGCTTTTTAAGGCTCTTTTGCAGATTCACCAATTACGAAGTGACAGTTCTCATTATGACTTTTTCATCATTGCACATTTTCCTTTGACGGTTGCTTCTTAGTATAAATATAGGTTTCATCTTTGTCTTCTTTCTCACATAAAGTTCAAAGTTTTTAGAATATTCAATTCTTGTTTTTCATTTTCCTCGTACTATCATGTCTTCATTAAACCCTAACCCTAGGAAAGTCCCCATAGTTGATAACTTTCCTCTTGCCCCTAGTAGGAGTAGAAGAGGAGGTAAACTACGTAATTTAGGATCTTTATCCATACATGGTTCTTCTCTTCCTTCATCTAGTTCCATCCCATCTTCTAGAACCAGAGGTTCTCTTTCACAAAGGTCTTCTTCTAGAGGTAAGAAATCCTCTTAACCACTTCGCGGACCTTTAGTAGAGGAAATAGTTCCCGCGGAACTATCTTTTTATAATGATAGAGAGTCCCTTAGAAATCAAGTGTCCTCTTTAGATCGTGTTGATATCTACCCAACTCAGATCACTGAAGGTCTGATTTCTTTAGTTCGTAAAGACTGTTATTAGAGTCATGACTTCCCTATCGTAATTCCCAATGCGAATCAAAGAATCACCTCCTATTTAACTAGATTTTCCTTTATTTATACATACCCTTTCACATTAGGATTCAAACCTGTTATTGATCCTGTTATCCTAGAATGCTGTCATTTTTTTGACGTTTGTTTAGGTCAAATTGGCCCTATAGTGTGGAGGGTTGTTGCCTGCTTGGGGCATTTGACTAACATGGCCGATGTGCCTTTTACTTTCTACTATCTAATTCACCTTTACTCTCCCAGACTCTTTCGCCAAGGTATTTTTACTTTAGTTGTAAAGAGCAAAAGAGTTCTGGTCAGTCCAGAAGATGACAGAGACCGTGTCTGGTATGCCAGGTTTGTTGTTGGTCCCACTGTTGGTTTGGTGGGTGATAGAAATGTTTCCTTCCCCGAGAAGTAAAATTTTACACGTGAGTTTTTCTTTCTCGTACCTTTTTCTCAATTTTGATGATCATTATCCTAATTTTTCCTTTTCTTTTCCAGAACCATGGGAATTGTTGATGAAATTCTCAATTTCCGTGGTTGGGTAAGAAAGCTATTGAATATTGCCCCAATGGAGGGTAGATCTTGGAAAACTCTTTCCTAACGATCTGGTTGGAAAGTGAAAACTCATGGTAAGAGTTTTTTTTTTACATAGAGTTTTTTTAGAACTTATCTTAATCCTTCTTTCTATCGGGATTTGTAGTTCGAGGGATTAGTGCTGAGGCGGTTGTAGCTTCTCGTATTTCTTTAGAAAGGGCCCAATAGATAATTTTGGGCTCTTCAACGAAAAGAAAAGTTGTTGATGACCAAGACTCTGAAGAAGAAGAAGAAGAAGATGGGGGTTCCTTGGTAACTAGGCCACGAGCTCGTAGACGTATCATTTCTGATGATGAAGCATCTCCTCCCCATTCTATTCCTCTTATCGAGTCTGTTGAAGCCCTAGTGGTGATTTCCGATGATGATGTTGATGATGTTCCCGCTGCTGCTCATGATTCTATTGAGCAGCTTTTTAACCACCGGTTTGGTAGTGAAGGTTTAGGTCCTGTTTCTGATAAAGCACCCCTTGCTTCTTTTTTTACTCCCGCTCCTGTGATACTTCCTTTGCCAGTCATGGCTGTTACAATTCCTCCCCTGTCTGTTTTGACTGTTTCTTCAATTCCTTCCTCAACAATTCCCCCTCCACCTGTTCATCAAACTGAGGTTGGTTCCTCAAGTAAGGGTGCTGCTATGTGGCAAGTCACCATTGAAGTTCCTGCTGAGGGTAACCTTTTAAGGAAATCAGGTCAAGCTGACGTGTGACTAAAGCCTTTGATTGGTCCAGTTGAAAGAGCTAATCTTGATAGCTACAGTTCTTTGACCTTGATGAACGATATAGTACATGCTTCTTTAAAGGTATCCCTTTTACTTTATCCCTTTTCTATTTTTAGAGTTCTCATTTTTTCCCTCTCTTTTTTATTTAGGTCAATCTAATCGGCATAGAGATGATGAAGAGGGTTACCCTCTCAGAGCAATTAGTGCGTGACTACCAACTAGAGGCGGATAATTGAAAGGAACAGTGTGAAAGTCTTCAAATTGATGTAGAGACATTAGAAGAAAGTAAATGTACCTTAGAACAGCAGGTAAGGGCTTTGACTTCAGAGTTGGTGGTTGAAAAAGCTTCTTCAAATCAAGCAGGTAGGAAAAGGCTCGTCTGGAAACCTCTTTTTCCGAGCAACTTTTCAAGGCAAGTGAAGAGATCAGAGAGTTGAAGGCTCTCTTAGGTAAAAAAGAAGCATATGCTGGTGAACTCGTGCAGACTTTGACTCAAACTCAAGAAGACCTCCGAGAGTCTTCTGAGAAAGTTCGTTCCTTAGAGAGTTCCAATGCTTCTCTTCAAACTTCCTATGATTCTGCCTTGGCTAAAAATGAGAAGCTAAAAAGTGAAATTACTGACTGGAAAAGAGATTACGAGATCCTTGAAGACAAAATCGCAATTGAAGTGAGTTAGTCATTTTTGAATTCTCGCCATGATATACTTGTTGAAGTTAGCCAGGAGAATTTTAATTTGGAGTCTGAGTTGGCCAAAATCAAAGAGACTATTGAAAAGACTCAGCAGTGTTAAGATTTTCCTTCTCCCGTGGCTGAAACTTCTGAAAACATTGGAGATGATGTGGGTATGGTGAGTGCTCTAATTCCTTCGAGTCAAGTTGAACCCACTCCTGCTAATGATCCTGCTTTGATTCCTTGTTCAACTCCTCAGTGACAAGTTAATGATGCGTGACTCTTTTTTTTTTGTGGTAAAATATGATTGTAACCCTTGGTACTTTTTGAGGGTTTGAAAACGTTAAGTCCCCGGACCTTTTTTGGGGTATTTTTATAAATAACTCTCAGCTTATGGCTAAGTTCATACTTAGTCTAAGCCTTTTTTAATTTTAAGAAGTTTTTGTGGCTATTTTTGAACTTCTGTCTTATTTATTCTTGCCTTTATATTTCAAGGACTTACTGAGAAACTTGTATTTTTATTTTGCAAAATGCTTCTTTTTTTTTCACTTCATGAATACTTGAATCAATCATGAATTTTATAAAAGATGGCCCTTTTATATTTCAACACTTAATGAAGAAGACGTCTCAACTTCATAATGGTGTTAATGTACGATAAAAGAAATAGGAATACACACGTTTTTGGAATAACTTTGACAAGTTTTTATTTGAACTATGTCAAGCTTTAAATAACATCTTACATGTATTTGAGTAATTCCTATAACTTTTTCGTAACTATTTTTTTACAACAGATTTCAAAAAAGGAAATAAAACACAAGGTTTTTATTTGTAACCTATTTCAGTATTTCCAACAATACACAAGGTTTTTATTACATTGCCTTTTATCCTAACTAAGACAAGGTAGGTTTTTCTTTGGCTTCGGCTCGTAACTTAGCTATGTACTTGACTTTTTGCTCTGTACTTGACTCTTTCAATGGGTTGACTTTTTAGGCTTGAACTTTTGATTATTTCTCAATCTTCTTTGCCTTCTTTATACATTTGTCTATGTATATATCATATAGTCCCCCAAGTGTTTGAACTTTAAAGTATGAAATCTCGAGCACTTGACTATTCCTCTTATTCGATCCTTTTCCTGTAAAGGAATAAAACATACGGGACTCGAAGGTACGATTATAGATGAAGACTGCTTAACCCGTATCAATTTCTATCAGAATAGGTGTAACCCTAGACTGGGAATTTTAATTTATTCCACGTGCCTTGCAAGTCGTGATTCATCATTTAGTACGGGTTATCTTTTTGCCTATCATCTAAAATCGTTAGTAAAATTTTAACAATTCAAAAATAAAATTTTAAAATGAGGATACCTGCCCATGGGTACTCTTTAGAAATAGAATCTCTTTAGCTGAACAGCATTCCAGTGTGAGGGTAATATCTTGCCATCCATTGTTTCCAATTCGTATACTCCTTTCCTCGCAATACCATGAATTTTGTAAGGCACTTCCCAAGTTGTACTTAATTTCCCCGTATTAGCTGCCTTCGTGGATTGAAAAAATTTCTTGAGTACGAAGTCCCCAATCTTGAAATATCTTAGTCATGCCTTTCGATTGTAATATTGTTCCATAACTTGTTTTTGTGCTGCCATTTTTATTAATGCAGCTTCCCTTCTTCCTTCAAGTAGGTCAAGGTTTATACGCTTTTTTACTTCATTAGATTCTTCTGACGCCTGCATATACCTCGTGCTTGGTTCCCCTATCTTAACTAGAATTAAGGCTTCAGCTCCGTACACCAATGAGAATGGTGTTTCACCTGTGCTTGTTTTTGTTGTCGTGAGATATGCCCATAAAACACCAGGTAGCAATTCTGGCCAATTGCCATTAGACTCTTCTAATCGTTTCTTCAAATTGTTGACAATGATTTTATTTGTTGATTCAGCTTATATATTACCCACCGGATGGTAAGGCGTGGACATAATCCTTTTGATCTGCCAACTTTCTAAAAATTATATGATTTGTGCACCTATAAATTATGGGCTATTATCACACATGATTTCCTTTGATATACCGAATCGACATATGATATTTCGCCAAATGAAATCTTTGACTTCCTTTTCCCGTACTTGTTTAAATGCTCCCGCTTCTACCCATTTAATAAAGTAGTCAGTGAGTACGAGTAGGAATTTTACCTGTCCTTTTACTTGTGGTAGTGGACCCACGATATCCATTCCCCATTTCATAAAAGGCCACGGTGCAATGACCGGATCTAGCAGTTTTGCAGGTCTATGCATGTTGTTACCATATCTTTGGCACTTATCACATTTAGTCACGAAATTCTTCGCTTCCTCTTCCATTTTAGGCCAATAATAGCCTGCTATAATCATGGTTCTTACCAGTGATCTTCCCCCTGCGTGACTTCCACAATGCCCCTCGTGTATTTCTCTCATTACATATTCCGTTTGAGAAGGCCCGAGGCATCTTGCTAAGGGACCACCGAACATTTTTTGATAAAGATTACCTTGCTTAAAACAATATCGAGCAAATTTTTTCGAAGCGCGTGAGCTTTTTTCTTGTCTTTAGTGACGGTACCATACTGCAAAAAAGCGACAATCTCATTTCTCCAATCCCAGGTTAAGTTATAGAAATTTACCTCATTTTTGTCTGGATCGAGTATCGAATGAAACAAATGAATTACGGAAGCATTTTCATTACTTGCCACATCTGACGTAGATGCGAGATTGGCTAGGGCATTTTCTTCTACATTTTCATCTCTTGGTATCTGCATGACTTTTCAGGTTTGAAATTGTCTAATCAAATCCCGTACCTTTTCTAAGTATTGTTGCATTTGTGCTTCCCTGGCTGTATAAGTCCCCCGCATTTGGTTAACTATGTGCTACGAATCACTTTTGATTACAATTTAATTAATGCCAAGTTCTCGTGCCAATTCCAAACCTGCAATCACAGCTTCATACCCTGCCTCATTGTTAGTTATAGAATGGCATTTTATGGCTTGACAAATGGTTTCACCTGTAGGTGGCACCAAAACAATTCCTAGACCTACTCCCTTCATGTTGGATCAGTAAATAAGGTCCAAATTCCTGGATTAGACCCATTGAACACCTGTAATTCTTTTTCTGCTTCTAATTGCATCCCTTGGCTAAAATCAGCTAAGAAATCTGCTAACACCTGAGACTTTATTGTAGTTCTGGGCTAGTCAGTGAAATCATATTCGCTTAATTCTATAGCCCATTTAGCTAATCTACCTTACAACTCATGCTTGTGTAATATATTGTATAATGGGTAAGCAGTTACTACGACACTAGGGTGACACTGAAAATAAGGCCTTAATGATTAGTGCAAGTGCAAGCTTTTCTAATTGAGGATACCGCATCTCCGCATCTAATAATGATTTGCTAACATAATAAATTGGAGATTGTTTAACTTGGTCTTCACGAACTAAAAAATCACTCACCGCTACTTCTGAGACGGCAAGATAGATGAGAAGTCTTTCTCCAACCTTTGGTTTTGCGAGCAATGGCGGATTTGACAGGTATGTCTTCAAAGTTTTGAGTGCCTGTTGACACTCCTCAGTCCATTCGAACTGATCTTGATTTTTAATAGCTGAAGAGAATTTAAAGCATTTTTCTGATGATTTGAAAATAAATCTCCCCAAGGCTGCAATTCTTCTTGTCAAACTTTGTACTTCTTTTTTACTTGTAAGTATGTTACGGATTTCTTAAATGGATTTAATCTGTGCGGGATTCACTTCAATACCACGGTTAGAAACAAGAAAACCCAAAAACTTACCTGATGCAACACCGAATGCACATTTCTCAGGATTTAGTTTCATATTGAATTTCCACAAGATCTTGAAACGTATCTGACAAGTGTGATATATGATCCCCTGAATGTTGAGTTTTAACGAGCATATCGTCTATACAGACCTCCATAGTTTTTCCCAAAGGTTCTTGGAACATTTTGGTCACCAGTTTTTGATATGTTGCACCAGTATTTTTGAGACCAAAAGGCATAACTTTATAACAGTAAGTCCCCTCGTTTGTTATAAATGAAGTTTTTTCTTTATCTATAGGATCCATTTTGATCTGGTTGTATCCTGAATAAGCATCTAAAAAGCTTAACAACTCATGTCCTATAGTAGCATCAATTAGTTGATCTATATGTGGTTAGGGAAAAGAATATTTAGTACAAGCTTTGTTAAGGTCTGTGTAATCTACACAAACTCGCCACTTACCATTCTTTTTTGGTACCACAACAGTATTGGCTAACCAATTAGGATACGTTACCTCGCGGATATACCTAATTTTAACAATATTTGGACCTCATCTTGAATAACCTGATTTTTGAAAGTTCCTTATTTTCTCTTCTTTTGTTTGCTAGGTGGATGTTATGGGTCTTCATTTAACTTGTGAGTCATTACCTCCGGTGGTATTCCTGTCATATCAGAATGGGGCCAAACAAAACAATCCACGTTAGTTTTAAAAAAATTCAATCAACTTACCTTTCATGCCTTGGCTTAGATTAGCCCCTACGTAGACTTTCCTTTCAGGACATTGTGTAAATAATACTACAGCCTCCAGTTCTTCAATTATTGCTTTAATATTTTCGTTTTCCTCTGGTTGTTGAATGGAATCGGGCCTTGAGTCCACATCTGTTTGCCCTTGTTCAGTTGAGGTTTGTGTTGTGATATCCTCAACTAAATTCTGTAATTGCTATTTTTTTCGTTTTTCTTACTTGAATCTGCTACGGAGTTGATGCTCCTGGATGTCTGTTGATCCCCATGGTGATGAAAATTTAATAACTTGATGTAAGGTCGATGTAATGGCATCCATCTCGTGGATCAATGGCCTCCCGAGAATTATATTGTAAGCGGATTACGCCCAACTCTAGTCCTAAAAAGGATAAGCGGTCGCTACAAATATAATTCGGTCTAAAAGTTCGGAGTCGAATCCCACATAGAACTAAGGCTTAGCTGTATCTGTTTAATATCACCAAGAAGACGAGATTGAAAATAAATAAATAGTTGAAAACTAACTATGCTTGAATTGTAAACGATTGGAATAAAGGTCTAAGGTAATGGTTTCCCCCGTTGTTGATTTCCCTGGTTGTATGTTTCTTATAGTGTTGACTTAGTTGCCTCTATCACTCATGAACTCTCCAGCTATCATAAATCTCTCTCAAGCAATTATGATAATTTACTAGATGCACTCTCTTAATCTACGCTAGCTAGATTCGCATTATAGTTCACTTAGATTGCACCCGAGGTATCGTTATCTTTAATCCAACCTCTAAACCCTCGGTTATGACTCTCGTCTATACTCCAGGAGTGATGTTGTTTAAACAACTACCTAAATATGCACTCTCTCTCAAGTAGATACATAATAAATAGGCACAGCTAATTGAGGACCCTTCAATCAACTACAACAAGAATGTAGTTGAACAAATAGAGATTAACAACCAATCAAAATTATATTAACATCACCATAAATTCATCCCCAACGGGTTCCACCAAAACCTTAGATTAGAAAAGTTAGCTACTCATGAAAATAACAAAAATCACAAAAGAATTCATATTCAAAGGTAAAAGAACAAAGAAGAAGATTAAAGATTGATTCCCAATGATCTTCCTTGCCTCTTGCCCTTCCTTCTGATGTTTTTCACTTCCAAAAATCATTCTCCTCTTTCTTGGCCGGTTTCCTTCGTTTAATATAGAGTTTAGGGCTTAAAATCCCGTATTTTGCACTTTGGTTCCTGAAGTTTACGAGTCCTACCGCGGTTAGTCTAGGACCGCGGCCAAAGTGGCCTTAAGAATCTGCAACAGTGTTCTGCAGCGGTTACGCCCGGACAGCGGCAGACCAGCTTCAGTTCTGGTTTTGTCCCTTCGCTTGGTGCACTTTGTGGATATTGTATGATTGGCCTCCTTTTCTCCGTAATTGATCCCAAAAGTACTCCAAAGACTTCTTTTATTGGATATAGCCTGCAAAGCATGAAAAGCACTAATCAGAGCATTTTGTTATCATTTTTTACCGAAAAAGCTATACAAAAATGTGCTTCTTTAGGGCCTAGTTATAGTCAAATTTACCTATTATCAACACCCCACACTTAATTCTTTGCTCGTCCTCGAGCAAGTTGAACCACACTTCTAGGCCTAATCGTTTGATGCATTACAACCTAAGCAGTGAACAGTCACACCTCAGGTGAAGACTCTAATTCCATGCCACACTCGTGCTTACTCTATGTACTCTAAACATAGGTGAAGACTTGCTTTTTCTTCCTGAGTTATATGCCCTCACATCACATTTTTTAGAGAAGTTCCACGCACATAAAATCAAACAACAAAGAACTATAGATAGAACGAATTCACTCACTCTCAGCAAAGAACATTCACATGCCACACAGATACACCATAAGCTTGCCCTTAGTATAATACTCTACTAATCGAGTTGTTCAGTCTAAGATCAAAAGGGCTTCATTTGGTTGATATAGTGACTAACCTCCCTAAGCACTTTTAATACAATAGTTCCCCTTATTCCAATTTCCATGTTCAGCCCAGTCATTGTTCACACTTGTTTCATAAGCTACCCCCCACTTTTCCTAGGTGCAACTGGCTTTTTCTTGCCATTCAACATTTTAGGACCACCTATTTACAAGGTCCTTCTATTATTCAATTTTTTTTAAGAACCATTGCACCATTCAAGTATTTTCCTGATTTTCCTTTTCCCACTCTATTACCACCCCACACTTTGACTTTTATATGATCTTTAACGATTCAAGTGCTTCTAGAAGGTAAAGGTTCAAAAGGTCAAGCTATTCAAATACAGGGATGTAGGTTATTGTAAGGTTATCAAAGAAACAGGCTTCAGGCTCGAAGGGGTTAACTATGGTAATATGTACAGGTGGATTCATAATTATATAGGATACATAAAGAAATACCTAAATCATCTCTAAAACCAAACAACTTCTATTTCTCTTTGCACACACAGAGGGAAAGTTCTAGGTATCGCATGCAAGCACAGAATACATGTATTACCTCACACACACTTGGCATGTAACTCATTCTGAATTGGTTTATCAACACACTTGCGTGAGAGTTCAAGTAAGACAAGGTGTGCAAAATTAAGGCATAAGATTAAGAGTCTACAAGTGAGCCTAGACGTCGCACCCTCAAGTTCGTTTTAGTTATTTGCAGGTATGTACACTACGGGATGCATTCTTACCCTCACCCATCTTAGCCCAAGAGAGTCCCAAGGGCCCTAAAAAATATTAAAGAAAAATCTACCTAACCCGATTCAAGAAAAGCCCTTGGAAAAGAACCGTGGTCAAAAAAAAAATCAAGGGGGAATTATTACACTACCTAAAAAGAAAATAAAATAAAAAAAATCTTTTTGGCATTTTCTTTAGACTTACTTCCCTCAAGAAAATTGTCTAATAGATCCATCGTCGGAAAAAGTCCAATCTTTTCTATTTAAAAAAAATATTATTCAATTAAACTAACACAACTAAAATAGCATAGAAAGTTACCCAGACAATCTCCTCACCCTACACTCAAAATTGTACATTGTCCCAATGCACACCATAACTAATAAATGGGTAAAAGAGACTCCCTGGTAGGCCAAAGGCCGAAGCACTAACAGCTCATGGGGCACTCAGACTTCTCCCAAGCTTGGTCCTTCCAATACATTTGCTTTCCATGCTCCTGAAAAATAAAAAATTGACACTACAAAAATAATACAATAAAAAATAAATAAAAGAAAGCAATAAAACTGGGTTGCCTCCCAACAAGCGCTTGATTTAACGTTGCGGCACGACACGAATAACTTTTTGCCTCCACCTCGAGCTTATGAATTGAGCCCTAAGTTTTGATTCAAGTTTATGATTATGGTCATGGGGCGGTGGAATGAATCGAACTGGCCCAAGGAAATAATGTAATATTTTGCACTCCTTGGCCTTTGTATGAGGTATGTAATCCTTACTTTCTAGCAAGAAGAATTCCAGAATATATGTACCTTGTTCCTCATTCCTTGACTCTTCAGTTGGTTCGGATGACTCTATTTCTATATCATCATCCAAACATAATGTGGAAAAACGCGACCAATGCCCTCAAACACATGAACTTCAGGACTTTCAACATCCTCAACATCAGTGATACTAGAGTCAACAAAATTTAGATCATCAAAGTCCTTGGCTGGCTCTAGTCTCACTTCTTCAACATTGACATCCTCAAATTGTAGTTGGCTAGGTTGTTGATGTTCTACTCTGACCTCCCCAATTAACACCTCAAATTCATGCTCTTCTTGGCTACTATCCTCAATATTGGCTTGTTGAGCATTAAAATCTCCAACCACTTGACTCAATTGATCCTCCAACTTGCGAATAGTTGCCTCTTGCCTTTCTATGTGCAATTGTTTCTCATTGTTTTGTACCAGAAGGCATTTTAGCATATCCTTGATCTCCTTCAAGTCTGCATTCCCTGGTTCTTTGTTCCTATTAACTTCACAAGAAAAGGTAGAACCATCATAGTAAGGGGTTGGGGAAAAATAAGAAATATAAGCACAACCATGAAGGTGACCATTTTTACCACCACACACATTCCACAAATAAGATTGAGTTGGTGCACATAACTCGCTCTTAGGAACGTTTTAAAAATTTTTCCATGGGTGGTTTCCTTCACAATATGTATGGAGATCAATAGTAGAATTATCTACACCTAAATTCCCATAATTCCAAGATGCCATGTTTCTCAAATCGGTAGTTATAAGAAAAACAAAAAAAAAACAAAACAAAAGAAAACAAAATAAAAGTTCAAACTCATAACCTAGAAATATATACAGCTACAACTACACCATTAGTTCCCATGCAACGGCGACAAAATTTGATCACGCCCAACTCTAGTCCTAAAAAGGATAAGCGATCGCTGCAAATATAATCCGGTCTAAATATCTGGAGTCAAATTCAACAAAGAACTAAGGCTTACCTATATCTGTTTAATATCAGCAAGAAGACGAGATTGAAAATAAATAAACAGCTGAAAACTAATTATGCTTGAATTGTAAACAATTGGAATAAAGGTCTAAGGTAATGGTTTCCCCCGTTGTTGATTTCCCTGGTTGTATGTTTCTTATAGCATTTACTTAGTTGTCTCTATCAGTCATGAACTCTCCAGCTATCATAAATCTCTCTCAAGCAATTATGATAATTTACTAGACGCACTCTCTTAAGCTACACTAGCTAGATTCGCATTATAGTTCACTTAGATTGCACCCGAGGTATCGTTATCTCTAATCCAACTTCTAAACCCTCGGTTATGACTCTCGTCTATACTCCGGGAGTGATGTTATTCAAACAACTACCTAAATATGCACACCCTCTCTCAAGTAGATACATAATAAATAGGCACAGCTAATTGAGGGCCCTTCAATCAACTACAACAAGAATGTAGTTGAACAAATAGAGATTAAAACCCAATCAAAACTATATTAACATCATAATAAATTCATCCCCAACGGGTTCCACCAAAACCTTAGATTAGAAAAGTTAGCTACTCGTGAAAATAACAAAAATCACAAAAGAATTCATATTCAAAGGTAAAAGAACAAAGAAGAAGATTAAAGATTGATGCCCAATGATCCTCCTTGCCTCTTGACCTTCCTTTTGATGTTTTTCACTTCCAAAAATCATTCTCCTCTTTCTTGGCCGGCTTTCTTCGTTTAATATAGGGTTTAGGGTTTAAAATCCCGTATTTTACACTTTGGTCCCTGAAGTTTACGCGTCCTGCCGCGGTCCTACCGCGGTTATGCCAGGACCGCAGCCAGAGTAGCCTTCAGAATCTGCAACAATGTTCTGCCACAGTTATGCCCGGACAGCGGCAGACCAGCTTCAGTTCTGGGTTTGTCCCTTCGCTTGGTGCACTTTGTGGATATTGTATGATTGGCCTCCTTTTCTCCGTAATTGATCCCAAAAGTACTCCACAGACTTCTTTTATTGGATGTAGCCTGCAAAGCATGAAAAGCACTAATCAGAGCATTTTGTTGTCACTTTTTACCATAAAAGCTATACAAAAATATGGTTCTTTAGGACCTAATTATAATCTAATTTACCTATTATCATAAGCCATATCCATCTCTACCACCTGGAACTTCGTATCTTTGACAACTCCTTCTGTGAATGTAGTAAGTATTGCTTCCCATTTTGTCACGACGCTGGAATTGTGAATCTAGACAAAGTATGCGCCCTTGGTACTAATTTATCTTCAGCTTACATCTCATGTAGTACTCTTAGCATAATAATGTTCACGAAACTACCTGGATCAACCAAAACCCATTTCACATTAGTGTCATATACAAGTAGAGATACTACCAGTGCATCGTTATGTTGAGTCAATATGCCATCCTCATCTGCATCATCAAACGTGATATTTTCTTCCTCTAAGACGTGACGCACCTGCTTTCCGTGGGTAATTGTGACTTTGGAAACTTTATTGGCTTCTGTGAATGTCATGCTATTGATTTCTTCTCCTCTGCTTATAACATTAACAGTCCTTTTGGGAGAAGGCGGTTTAGGGGGCTCCTACCTATTCTTCGTGTATGCTTGCTTACCTTTCTCGCTGAATAATTCAGTGAGATATCCTTTCTTCAACAAATGATCAACTTCACCTTGTAGCGATCTACAATATACCGTTTTATGACCATGATCGTTGTGAAATTCGCACCAGTGATCAGGATTGCGCCTGTTTGGATTTGATCTCATTTCTTTTGGCTACTGCACCTTATCATCCATGCTTCTTAAAACAGCTACAAGCTCTGAAGTTCTCACATTAAAATTGTAACCACCAAATCGCGCCTTCAAGTTTCTATCACCATCCCGCGACTCTCGCATGTTACGATCATTTCCATACCTTGATGATGAGTCCGATTCTCTATTTCTAAATCTATAATCGTACCTTAAATTGTCATGCTTTGACCGTAAATCTTTTCCCACTAGGCCCATATATGGTTCGTATCTAATTCTACCGGACCTTTTTTATGTTTCCGCCCGTCTCGAACTTACTTTTTCCTTTTATATCCTTAGCTTCGTGCTATACATGTTATATACGTTATTCCATATTGTTGTTGGGAATTCATGAAGACTTTCCTTAAGTCGCCTCGTGGCTTCTGAGCTTTTTTCAATCAAATTACTAGTGAAGGCTAGAGCTGCCCAATTATCTGGTACACGTGGTAACGTCATTCTTTCACACTGGAACCTATCCACGAACTCTCTAAGCAACTTTGAGTCCCCTTGCTTGATTTTGAAAATATCCTCCATTCATTTTTTGACTTTTTGAGCTCCCGAATATGTTTTGACAAATGAATCTGCAAGCTTAGCAAAAGAATTTATAGAATTTTTGGGTAAAAGAGAATACCGTGTTAATTCTCCCTTAGTGAGTGTTTCACTGAATTTTTTGACCAATACTGATTCGATTTCTTGTTTGGTCAGGTTGTTTCCTTTTATGCCAGTTGTGAATGCAGTCATGTGGTTTCGTGGATCAGTTGTTCTATTGCATTTTGGAATATCGGGCATTTTGAATTTTTTTGGAATTGGAAGGGGAACAGCATTTGGCTTCCAAGGTTGTTGTGAATATTTATCCATATTTATCCCTTTGATTACATGCGGTACTCCAGGTATTTGCTTTATGCGGTCACTTTGCTCCTTGAGCTATTTCTGAAATGTAATACTAAATTTTGTAAATTAGAATTAACTAAGTTACCTAGTTCTCAATCTCGTGACTCGCTGGAGATTCCACCACTGCCTGAGTTAGCAAGCCTAGAACAAGGGTTTTTCAAAGTGTTGGTATTTGGAGTTGGTGTTAGTGGTGCAATAGGTAACTGACTGGTAAAGGCTTTAAGAGCTTTATTGACCTGTTTAGCGATTAGCTTTTGCAAAGCTTCATTAATAGCTTCATCGTTTTAAAATTGAGCATTTGCATTTGAATGAGATCCATTAGGAGTGTCCTCACGAGACCGCCGAGGGGAGCTTTGTGGAGAAGGAATCGGGGTGCGGTCATCTTGTGAATTACCCTGGAGTTGATGATTTCCTTGGTTTCCTTGGTTGTTGTTATTAACGCTTGACATGGTTGTTTATGCAACAAAAAAGGTTAGGTTAAAAAAGAATAGATTATCAGATTCCTAGTAACGGAACCAATTTGTTTAACCAAAAAGTGGAATTTCGATCAAAGCTTTATTCTTAGAAGAACTCAGGTTACTGATAATCAAAAATGAATAAAGGAAATCGATTTTGCTAACAATAAGATAGACAACAGAAAACAAAGCAAATCAGTATACTCAATTGATATTTCGTGTGGTTACAAATGACCAGTCTTCTCCTTTTTATAGCTATCTTTAAGATATATGTTTTGCCTTTGTCATAATAAGGTCATTATAGACAATTAAAAGCATTAAATGCTACGTTACATAATCATTATAATTTAATACAGACTGTCTAAAACGTTTTCATTATCTAATGCTTATTGAATACTATACATGTACTCTCTTGTACTATTAGATTCATTCTCCTTAACTTTTGGATTTAAATAAGTACGAGCGTCGAGTCTTTTGAATATTTGCTCGTGCCTCGACTTGTGCCTCTACTCGTATCTGTTGCAATGCGTGCCTCTTTGCTAATCATCATTCTTTGATCGGATGTCATCTTTTAATCAATTCGATATGTATAAACAATATTTTTCAATACATACATATACATAAAAATTTTGATATACTTTTAAGGAGTTGTTTGGTTTGTATTTTAGAAGAGCTAAAAATCAGCATAAATTTACACGATGGTTTGTTGGGATATAAAAAGAATTAGGATCCGTTTGTCAATAATTTTTTCTCCTATCGATTTTAAAAAAAAAGTGTGTTTGCTCATAAAAATATTCAAGTTTTTGGAATTTTTCTGAAAACATGTTTTCCAAAAACTTTTTTTTTACTCACAAAATTGTAATATTCTCTCAAGTGGAATGCATGTCTAAATATAATTTTAAATTCCAAATAATATTTAAAGTTAAATTGAAAAAAAAATTGTTGACTATTTTCATTTTTCTCATATAATAGTATCTTCATAAGTTATGAGAATATATATAAGTTTGGCCAAAAAAAAGTGAAATGAGAATAAGAAAAAAATAATTCATACACTTCACAATCATTGCATTGCTAGTCCCATAACACAATTATCAAAGACAATCTTTATATTACCAATCACTTGTCTTGTATTACTCTATGACCGATGTAACAGTACAAGTTCTATTAAACTCATAACTTTTGGTATGAAGTATAAACTTGAGTATTAATTTTACTAAAATTATACTCCTTCCGTTTCAATTTATGTGAATTCATTTGACTGAACACGGAGTTTAAGAAAAGAGAGAAGACTTTTGAACTTGTGGTATAAATTGAAGCACATATATTTTGTGCGTCTATAAATCATTGCATAAAGGTAAATTATTTCCAAATAGGGAAAGAAGTCATTCTTTTTGGCACGGACTAAAAAGAAAATAGGTTCACATAAATTGAAATGGAGGGAGTAATTATTATAGTAGATATTAATTTATAAGATAATTCAATGTCAAAAAACCTAAAAATTAGAAAAAACTACCCTCTATAGCCCCTCAAAATTTTAATAGCCCATGTTTTGTACCAGTTATAAAAAATGGCCCTTCGGCCCAAGCATATTGCATATAGTAGCCGAAAGGAATGAGTGTGACAACACAAGCGCCTGTAGCTTAGTGGATAGGGCTTTTATTTCCTAAGCTAAAGATCGCAGGTTCGACACCTACCTGGCGCGATCGAGCAACATCTTTTTGCCTTCGCCCTGAACATATTACATATAGTAGCAAAAAGGAATGAGCATGACAACACAAGCGCCTGTAGCTCAGTGGATAGGCCGTCTATTTCCTATGCTGAAGGTCGCAACTTCGACCCTACTTGGCGCGATGGAGCAACCTTTTTTGCCTTATTAAATTGTATTTTGTACTTCTGGATCTAATAATATTAGCTAAGAATTGAATTACAGTCTATTTTGTATATTTTTTATATAGTAACAGTCTATTTTGTATAATGATAATTTATTTTGTATATTTTTTGTATAGTGACAGTGTATTTTGTATATTTTTTGTATAGTAACAGTCTATTTTGTATAGTGACATTTTATTTTGTATATTTTTTATATAGTAACAGTCTATTTTGTATAGTGACGGTCTATTTTGTATATTTTTTATATAGTAACATTCTATTTTGTATATTTTTGTATAATGACAGTCTAGTGTAAATAAATTATATAGCGGCAGTCTATTTAGTATATTTTTGTATAGTGACAGTCTATTTTGTAGTATATATTTTGTATACTGACAATCTATTGTATATGAATTATATAGTCACAGTCTATTTTGTATATTTTTTATATAATGACAGTCTATTTAGTATATACTTTGTATAATGATAGTTTATTTTATACGTTGTTTGTATAGTTACAAATCTTATTTTAGAACCACTAACATAAAAATGTTAGAATCCCGAAAACTTGAAATCTTTGCTCCACCTCTGCCATTCAATGTATACAAATTAATAAGCCATGAGTGATCAAATCCTCCACCACTCCCACATTATACGTTTTTTCATAGTTTTCTCCATACATATACAAACAGAGAAGAGTGAGGCAAGGGAACATAAAAAGGCAGTAATGATGACGGAAACTCCAAAGCGAGAAAGCACCACTAATTTTTAATGTGTTCTAAACTCTCTCACTTTCAAAGTTTAGAACATATTCGGATAATTTTTCATAGTCTCATCTGATTGATCGCAATCGACCGTGGTCGGAACATATCCTGCAATTTGTGTCTTTCTATTCTCTACTCAATAGCCTTTCTCCTCCACAAAACAACCCACTTATCAGTCCCAAAAATAGTAAAAAGCTTTGCCGGAGTTCAGTCGGAGAACATCCATCCGATGACGCGTCTCCATCTTCTTACTCATGTTTATGTCGATGTCTCAGCCTCATATGATGTTTTCAGTGAAGAAGTAGAAGAAAATAGAAGCAGCAGCAGCAAATTGGTGACATAATTAACTGGGTATTGTACCAACTTATTATTTCTTTCATACCATGATCTTAAATATTTTTTTCTTTTAAACATGCTAATTTTAAACCTTCTATGCTCTTTCCTACTATTAATTACTCAATAGGCCAAGAATTAACACCAGAGCAAGGGAAAAAAATTGAAGAAGCTAAAATCAGAGATGAAAAGAAGGTGATTTCTTGTTGATGGGGACGCTTCGGAATTTTGAAACTAAAATTTATGGGTTGAAACAGTTGATGATGGCGGTGATTGAAGCGGTGGAGCATCTATGAGGATCGACGGTGAGATCTGTCTTTGCAGCCATGGAGTGGTCGCCTCTCTTTCTGCATCTGTCTTTGTAGATCTGAGCCTCTTAGTTTCTCTAGTTAATTAATTTGGGCTAGCCACTAAATTACATTTAGGCTATAAAATGTATATTGTAATTTCTGGACTACCGGAAGATATATGTTTGGGTCGATGGGCTATAAATGAATTTTGCTCTAAAAATTAAGCACATAAAATTTAAATAAAAAGGGACAATTATATCCCTATACTATCATTTATTGTTTAAATATATCCTCCACTAATTCTAAATATACCCTTAGTTTAACGGATTTGCCACGTGAAGGCTTCTAAGTGAAAGACCCAACCCACAACTTAAAAAGCTCGTACTCAATTAACACACATGACCCAAGAAAAGTTGAAAACCACCCTCCGCCTCTGTGCTTCCTTCTTCATCTCTATAGATGAACACCACTCATATTTCTTGATAATTGCACTATGCAATTCCTCCTCCTTTCACAAAAATAAATTCAACCATTGAATGTCATGGCCGCCGAACTACTTTCACAGTTCATCCGATTTTTCTGCTGATCATATTTTTCAATTTTAATAAAAGCCCAGAGACCACCACACATCTACTCCCTTTTAAGCACAATTTATTATACAACAACATACACTATCGCGGTGAAACAACAATCAAACCTTAATGTAAATGGCTTTTATCACCTGATCTAATGGCATAATAATTCTAATTTTGTGTTCATAACAATGCATGTTATGATAATGGTGCACTGTGGGCCAGGCCCAGCCCGGGACCGGACCGGGACCGTGGTCTTAACGCGCTAAACGGGCCCGGCGGGCCAGTCCTAGTGTGCCAATCCCAAATGGTGCAGGAGGCTCGTGGCGGGCCGGTTCAATTCTTTCAGCTCACGAGCCCGGGACCGGCAGGCAGGCTTGGGCCGGTTCAACCGGGCCTAACGGGCTCCAACGGTTATTTTTAAAAAAATAGTCTGATTTTTAAAATCTAGCCTTTGGCCTTCAAAATTTATCCGTTAGCCACTTTAAAAAATAACCATTTGGCCCCCAAATTTTATTTTAACTCCAAACTTTATATAATTAAACCTTTTCCCAATTTTTAACTATAATTACCCTCTCATTCTTTCATTTTTAGTCACCAATTCATCAATCTCTCTCAGTCTATATCTAATTTCTCTTCTATAATTGCTTATTTTATTATTGCAATTTCGTAAAAAATTGTGAATTTGGTGAATTGAAGTATTCAAGTCTTCAATAATTTTTAATTTTCAAGAAGTTGTTCGGCAATTCGGTAAATTCGTTCAAACTCTTAAGTTTTAAGAATATACTTTTATGTGTTTTAGTTTGAATAATTGTAATTAATATGGCATTTTCTTTGAAAAAAATATTTGATGGTAAGGAAAAAGCTAAAATTGATGAAAGTAGTCGCCAACCTATTACCCTTCCCCCGGCTCCCCGACCCATACCTATTACCCGTCCTGTTGCTCCTGTTATTCTTGATAGTAATAACCCTTATTTTCAATTTTCCGATAGTGAATTTTTTCATAATGTTGCACCAGCTCAACGATTAAATGAAGAAGTTATGAATGCTCTTTATCCTAATGAAACTATCTTAGAAAATGATGAGGAAAATGAGGATGTAGATGAAACCCAACCGGATTTAGATGATACACCTACTAGTCCTGTTAATAACCCAACTGATGCACCGCCCGACCCACCTGTAGAAACCCCTACTTTTAATAGACAACCTTCTAAACGCCTAGAAACATCAATAGTTTGGAATTTTTTTACTCAAGTAAGAGAACAAAATAAGGCTATGTGTAACAATTGTGGGAAATTGCTGGCGCATAAATATGCTGGAGACCGTAGCGGTACGGGTAATTTGGCTAGGCACATACAAACACACCCTAGAGATAAAGTTAGATATTTACAAATGAAAGCGCAGCAAGAGGGGACAAGTGTTGATACTGCCATTAACCCTAGTACAGGTTTAAATCTAGTTCAATCGAGAATTAACACTGTGACCGATGGTATTTTATATTACGATCCTAATAAAGATCGTGAAGAATTAGCAAAGATGGTTATCGTTATGTGCTTACCCTATAATTTTCCTTCTAATCCTAATTTTGTGCATTATATTATAAAAGTTTATAATCCTACTTATAAAGGTCGGCCTCGCGCAACAGTTAAGAGCGATATTTATAAATATAAACATGAATATGAACAATATTTACGATATTTATTTACTCATATAACTAATCGAATTTCTATTACTACTGATATTGGTAGAAGTAA
>MU771107.1:28268-46889 GCA_026770625.1 Nicotiana glauca | reverse complement strand
TCCTGAAGAAGCTTATCCATATGGGACTCCGCCGTAAATATATTTATCTATTTAGTACTCTATTGGAAATAAGCCGCCTGAAGAAGCTTATCATTTCAGTATCCGGTTATGGATAAACATTACCCCCAGTATAAGATTATCCATACCGGGTATAGTAACAGCTTACACAACCGCTTGTAATAGCTTACACAGCAGCTTGTAGTAGCAGCTTACATAGCAGCTTGCAGTAGCAGCTTACACAGCAGCTTGCAGTAGCATCTTGCACAGCAGCTTCCTTTTCTTCTATAAATAGAAGAGTTTTCAGCTCATTATGTACATCAGTTTAAATTCGAATAATATATCAGTTTCTCTCTATATTTGTCTTTACTTTACAGTCTTTATTTTATAACAAGTATCACAATCAATGTTTAATTTTGGGAGAAAATTCAATATTTGATTTAGTCTATAAATTTTTTTATAGATGAGGTTTGGTTGTTGAAATGTCAAACCAGAACTAATATTTTAAGAAATTTTCAAAAAAATTAAAAAGAAAAAGGTATGTCATTCTGCTAACAGAACAAAATTAACAATATAATCATGAAAATAAAGGGAAAAGTAATGTCATTTTGTGAACATGAAGAAACAACTTAAGAAAATCGTCAGAATAAATATAAAAAGGAAAATTAATTATCATTTTGTATTATGCAAATATTTAAAATAAAAAAAAAGTCTTTAAATTAGAAAAACATATGTCTCTAACTTTTCAATATTTTTTATATTGTTTAGATTGAAAGAAAGTTAACACACCTTATTTGAAGTCTATAACGAATAGTAGACCTTCTGACATTATTGTTCTTTGAATGTCAAATTATATTTGAAATATGAGCCAATCATATAAGATTAAATTTAAAATAAATTAGTCAAATTATTCATTAGCATTATAATTCTATACCGCTTCAAGCATCTTGTCAGTAACTATATTTTATAGAAGAGCAAAATAAAAAAGAGATTATCTTTTGTTTCATTCAGTTGTTTGAAAAGAAAAGAAACTTAAATCGAGAAAAGTAATTATTAAAATAATATTATGTGCCTTAAGTATTTAAGTCTAATATTATGAGCATTAAGTATTTAGGCCGCTTATCCTCCTTTTCCTGTTTTGAACTACTATTATTATTAATATATGTATTAAGGTACTACATATTTGATACCTTTTATATTTTTACAGTTAAAGCTTTACGACTAAGAGATCATTTAAATTTATATTGAATTTTGAAATATAATGCAACGAGAAATATTTTTCTTTTTCAAAGTTGATGGAATAAAGGATGGCGAAAATTTGAAAAATCAGATAAAGGAAGAATCACTAAGTATACACAAAAACTAAATATTTAATACGAACATTATTTACTAAAAGAAGAGAGTAAGTCAATTATCTCTTTCTAAAATATTAAGATTATTCATCAAAAAGTACAGTAGAAACATTTAAATCTCAATGTGCTTTACATTTATAACGAAACATAATAAGGGCATTTTTGAGTTCTTAGAAAATCTGATAAGGGAAGAATCACTAAGTATGCACAAAAACTAATTATTTAATGCGAAATATCATATTAGTCATAACATTATTTACTAAAACAAGAGAGTAAGTCAACTATCTCTTTCTAAAATATTAAGATTTTTCGTTAAAAAAAAAATACAGTAGGAAAATTGAATCTCAACGTGCTTTACATTTATAATCAAACATGATAAGGGCATTTTTGAGTGTAAAATGCTAACTTTTATATTAAACATTTCGTACTTGCAATCTCCGGTTTGAGTAATTGGTATTAAATAAATTGATGAATTTAAATAGTTTATTATTTTGAAAGAGAATGAAGTACCATGTAAGGCCCCGTGAAATCCCTACTGAAAAACCCGGATCCCGTGGTGCCAAGTTAGGATTAAAAAGTCAAGAATAAGTTTCCAGAAAAATGCAAGAAATGCGGTCGCATAATAGAAATGCGGACCGCATATCTGCCGCAAAGTGAGGTAGAATGTTGGTCAAAATTGAAGTCAGTTATGCGGTCGAAATGCGGTCGCATAATCGAAATGCGGACCGCATAGTCGTCGCATTTTCTCCTTTGAATTTTGTGAGTGTCAGATCTGCGGTGCACTTTGCGACCGCAGAATATGAATGCGGGCCGCATTCTTACCGCAGACTAAGTCAGAACATATGGCTTTTGGGAGGCATTTTGCGGTCCATTATGCGGACCGCATGTTCATTATGTGATCGCAGATGCGATCGCATATTTTACTCGGGGCTCCAATTTTCTAATTTTTAACCCGACCTCCCTATCAATATATTCGACTTTATTGCTCATTCTACTCATATTTTCTGAGACTTTTAGAGAGAGAAAGAGGGTCTTAGAGGTGGAAAGTGTCCCCCATCATATTCTCCTTAGAATCTTGCTATATCCTTGAAACTAATCAAGTGAAGGCTCCTGAATCTTCATCCCAAGAGGTAAGGCTCCATCACCACAGCTCATATTTATATACTTAGCCATATGGGGTCATTAGGGAAGTAATTCATGGGTATGAGAATGAATATCTTGCATGCATACCACCATAGAGTATTGAAAAGTAGTAAAATTAAAAAGGAGACAATTGGAGGATACAAAATGATAGAAATTCCTCACAAAAGGGGCCTAAGGTCATAGTGCACCTTTAGTGTTTGATGATATGCTCGAACCAAGCTAGAACTTCAGTTTCGTCTCTAATTCTCGATTTAATTTGAAATTATTGCTCAATAGATAGAAGCGCTAAGAGTTCCGAAAATTTGTAAAAGAGTAAGAAAAAGCTTTATTGAGGTATGTATGGCTAAAACCCCTTTTTATTAGAAATCGAGCTCTGTTGGTGCTTACGAACGTGTGGTAAGGTCATATTGGTAATGTATCGATTATTGTTGTGTGTTAATTGATTTGCAATTAGCTATATGTTTACATGACGGATGTGCCTCAATGTGTGTAACATACCAATCTTGATAATTAGATAATGATGAAAAGATCGGTTATGTATTGAAATACTTGGGCTATAACCCTACATTGAAACAAAGAGTTATTCATGCTAGCTATGTGCTCACTATCTGTGATTGCAACTTGAATTATCTTTGATATATATGTCTATGATCATAACTTGTAAAACGAATGTTGGAAAGGGAAAACGATGTGATAATGGTGGCCATGAGTGCCCAAAAATTGTTATGATATGTGTGGAATAAAGATTTGAAGGTGTTGACTAATGAGAATCGAGTAATGCCTCTAATGAGGTGACCTAGCCGATCGGGTCGTGATCGGACACCATGCCGCACACATGGTGGTAATGTGCTGATATTGAATTCCGAATAAAGAAAATGAAATATGAATTGAGAGTAATGCCTCCAATGAGGTGACCTAGCCGGTCGGGTCGTGACCGAACTCCGCTCGAGATGGCGGTGGTAATGAGAACAGTGGTGAACATGTGACAGAAATGCCCTATTCTATGTTGTGGAAATTGTATGAAAGATTATATGAATTGCTTCTTTGATTTGCCCATATTATTTGCTTGCATCTGTTTGATAGTTCTTTCTAAGAATGGTATTTAGTTATACATACCAGTACAATTCAAATGTACTGACGTCCCTTTTGCCGGGGGCGCTACGTTCGTGTTATGATTGTAGGTGGATCTATAGAAGGCACTCCAGTCCACCGGCAGTAGCACCTCCTCTGCTTTCCGTCAGCTGTATTGGTGAGCCCCTTTCCACTTGAGGCCCTGCGTGTCTTATGCCGCTGTTCTTCCCAGAGTCTTATTTTTTTTTGTATTTGTATAAGGTATAGCCGGAGCCTTGTTGCCGGCATTTCTGTATTATTCTTCGGTTATATTTAGAGGCTCCGTAGACAGGTTGTGGGTTGTGTTGGGTAATGGAATTAAGGGTGAAACATTGATATTTGGCAATGATTTACAAAACTTACAATATTTCGATATTTATGATTTAAGCTGCTAATGGAAATGAAATGGAATTGTTAATAGAATACTTACTAAGTATTTGTTTTATGAAGTACATTCCTTATGTAATTATGAGTTGGGTTGGGTAGTGCGTATGAAACCTGCCAGGCTTGCTCAGTCGGGTTTACTCGGTTGAGCGTCGGTCGCACTCCTCGAATTTTTTGGGCGTGACATACCATCACCAATTATTTTCCTTTAAAAGTAAAAACACTTGACTGTACGCATAATTGACACCAATAACATTGGAAAAAATGTTAGAGTTAAGTTACTTTTCTTAGTTTCTTTTGTCTTTCCTTAGATTAGATGAAATAAATAATTAAAATTTGAAAACATTCAAATTATCTCAAATTCATAATTACAAATTCGAATTTAATTTATTATAATTGTATTTACTTAGGAACTAATAAATAATTAAACTATTACGATAAATAATGTATATTAAATAAAGTGCACTTAAAAAGTTTCTGAACGGTGCCAGGATGGTGTAAGAATCGACAGAGAAATAATACGATATAATAAAATTTAAGTAACAATCAAAATAAATATTTTATTTAAAATAACAATACGATACAATAACAACATGTAGCACGCATCTGAACAAGCTGTAGGATTCGACAAAGAAAAAATTAAATCAAAATATAAATCTAGACACAAAGTGCTCACATTGCCGCTGCGCCAGAGCGTAGCTCAGGCATAGCCGCACTGGTCTCTAAGAATTTAAAAAGTAGACCCTCTTATCCAGGTGGGTCCTGAAGATTTTCAATTGAATCTCATCTTAAAAATGAAAACTTCAAAACAAACTTATATTTTCTCAAAGTAGAGCTTACGTTAGAACTTGTTACTCATGAATGTTCTAAATTTTAACTAGTTCTCATTATCCAGGAGGGTCCTGAGAACTTCAGATTAAATTCCATTATTCAGGCGGGTCCTGAGAATTTATGGCTGATCATATCCGGTGCATGCTTTCTTTACGGAGAGTTCCTCCGGCACAAACGAGATTTTCTGCCCCTGTTTCAATCAAAGAAAACTTTATTAGTTTGAAAATATGGTAGTTAGTTTGTGGCATTCTTGCTGAAGGTGGTCTTTCCATTGCCATGCTTTGTTCTAATTGGCTGCTTTGCACTGCCCAAGAATTATTTGACTTTCTGACTGAATCTCAACCGCAGGGCCCTGAATGACCCGAGTGCTCTACACCTAAACTGTTGTTTTACATTTCTATTCTTTATACCTGAACCTTTGTGTCTCCCACAATATTCCAAAACCATTCGTCCAATGAAGCTTTCACTGACACTTTATTTTTCACTTTGCATCATGCTATTTCTGGTAAGTTTTGGTCGCACTTTGCTTTGTGCAATTTCGAAGTTGGTAGTAAGCTTTGAAATCCTTTCTCTCTTACTTAAACAAGGTTGACATTGGAAAAACTTCAGAGAAATAAACCCAAAAGAAATGAAATGCAATGACTTCGAGAGTTAGAAATAAAGAAGAAAATCCAAAATTGGATAACTGTTTGAGGGAGAAAAGGAAAAGAGACTTATCTGAGTGAAGC
Source organism: Nicotiana glauca (assembly GCA_026770625.1). Taxonomy (NCBI): domain Eukaryota; kingdom Viridiplantae; phylum Streptophyta; class Magnoliopsida; order Solanales; family Solanaceae; genus Nicotiana; species Nicotiana glauca. The sequence continues at coordinate 41,344 of MU771107.1, read as the reverse complement.
AGCTGGCACCAATGATCATGACATGCATTTCGGATTAATCAGCCAAACCTATTCAACTAATCACCCTTCAGTTGTCATACTTTATGCCCAGGATTTCCATAACCCAATCTCTTCGCGAAGTCACTGACCTTGTTCGGCTTGCGGTGCCCAGAAGGGTTTTCACCAACAAACCTCTCTTATTTGTTCATCTCTGTAACGATTTAACCGGTCGTTTTGAGCTTTTGCACTTTGCTCGCTAGTTCTCGGGCATGACCAACCCCGTGTGATGCATTATTAATTATATAATTGGTTTTGGTTTTCAGGGTAATGGAAATGAATTTGGAAGAATTGTTCTCAGTTTGAAGCTTTAAATTTGAAAGGTTTGACCAAGATTTGACTTATTTGTATATGATCTTAGATCAGAATTTTTATGATTTGGTTAGCTCCATTAGGTGATTTGGGACTTAGGGGCGTGATCGAAATGTATTTTGGAGGTCCGGGGTAGATTCAGGCTTGAATTGGTAAAATTGAGTTTTTTGGTATTTTTTTATTGATAGGTGAGATTTTGATATAGGGGTTGGAATGGAATTCCAAAAATTACAGTAGCTTCGTTATGTTATTTGGGATGTGTATGCAAAATTTCAGGCATTCGGACATGGTTTGGTATACTTTTTGATCAAAAGAAGAATTGGGAAGATTTTAGAACATTAGGTTTAAATTCGATGCGAATTTGGTGTTTTGATGTTTTGAGCGTTCCGAAGGTTGGAACAAGTTTGAATGATGTTATGGGATATGTTGGCATGTTTGGTTGAGGTCCCGAAAGCCTCTGGTGAGTTTCAGGTGGTCAATCGGACCATTTCATGTTGTTGAGAATTACAGAAAAACTGTAGAAGTGTTGTAGAGCATTAGACCTTCGCGTTCGCGAAGGGTTAGCTGGTGAAAGCTGAGGTTTTAGCCTTCATGTTCGCAAGGAAGGTTCTGCATTCACGAAGGGCTGGATGATTAAGCATCGAGTTCGCGAGGAGGTGAGCGCGTTCGCGTAGAGTAAGTTGGGCAACTGAGTTTCAGGAGGTTTGTTCATTGCGTTCGCGAGAGAAGAAGCGTGATCGCGAAGGGTCAAGCTGAGGAGACATCGCGTTCGCGAGTGGCTGGTCGCGATTGCGTTCGCGAGTGGCTGGTCGCGATCGCGTAAGAGGAATTTTTGGTCAAAGTTATTTTATGTTTCGCGAACGCAAGACGTTGACCGCGTTCGCGAAGAAGGATTTTAAGACCTGGGCAGAATGTTTCAAAAAGACTATTCCGCAACTTTGAACCTAACTTCCACCATTTTAAAGCGATTTTGGAGCTTTTTGAAGAGGATTGAAGAGGGATTCAAGGGGAAACACTTGGAGGTACGATTTTTGGACTTAATACTCGATTCTAATATGGATTCTACCTAATTAATCAAGGCATTTAAGCCTAAATTGAAGGAACTAGGGCTTGGAAATTTAGACCTTTGATTGAGTATTTGAAGGACTATTTGTGATCGGATTTTGGAACTTTTTATATTTATGAACTCGTGGGGAGATAAGAAATCCAATGATGTTAATTTTATCAAATTTTGAGACGTGGGCCCGGGGGCTAGGTTTTGGTAATTTCAGGATTTGTGATGTTTTTCGAATATTTTCAAGTGGGTTTCATCCCTTTAGCATAATTTAATAGTTACGTTCTGATTTTTGGTAGATTCGGAGCATCCGGAGATCGATCCGAGGGGCAAATGCATTGCGAGCTAGATTTCGGGCCGGATTGAGGTGACTAATAATTTTAAATGCTGTCCTGAGGCCTGAGGGTATGAAACCTCAAAATTACACAATCTTCGGCTATATTGTGGTGAGACACACACTAGATGATGAGCGTGGGCTCGTGCACCATTGGGTATTTTGACTCAGTCAATCTCGAATGTCTATTCTATTGCGTATTTGACAGTTAATTGTTTGATATTGTTATATTTTAGACTAAATGTCATATTTGGGCTTTGTGTCAACTGTTTGAACAATTAAGGGATTTTAAATGATATTTTCCTCACTGTTTGATTTCATACTTGTGCTCAGTCATGCAATAATTTTATTATTTTCCAAAACTCAACTATGTTATTCTATTTAAAACACTTTAAATGATATTCTGAAAGATATTTGAGCTGAGCTTCATATTTTACTGTTGCCCAAGGGGCTTATGAGATTTTGACTAAGTAAGGCCGAGGGCTTGTGTTGTGAGGATACTTTTGGGTCGGGTTGCACTCCACAACAGTGATATACTGATTATGCTAATGAGGCCGAGGTCCTGAGATTGTACGCCACGAGGTGGCTTGTGATTGATATGAGGCAGAGAGCCTGTTTATGATGCCACGAGATCACTTGATATTGTGCTTGGGTCGTAAGGGTCCCCTCCCGGAGTCTGTACACCCCTTAGTGAGCGTGGGTACCCATTGTGATATAAGATATAGTCCGAGGGACTGGTGTTGTTCTGTGATATTGCTGAGTGGCTGATTCAGTCATTATTGTGCCCGAGGGGCAGTTCTTATGCATTTACCTCTTCTAGTTGTTTTTCCTGTGTATTGTTTGACTGTTTAAAATATGTTTATGAGATTTCACCGCTTAATTGTACTTACTGATTTTGTTATGCCTCTTATAGCTAAATATTGTTTTTAACGTGATTTTATATCGCTTAGTCTTCATTTATTTTTATTACTCACTGAGTTGGAGTACTCACTTTACTACCTACACCCCTGTGTGCAGATTCGGGCGCTACAAGTCCTGCTACTGAGGGTTGATAGTTCCAGTAGATCTTCGGAGATTCACTAGTTAGCTGCTTGGCGATTCGCAGCCCAGTGCATTCTCCCTATATCTTAGTTCGTTTGATTTAGTTATGTAGTAGTGGAGTAGACTTTCAAACTTGTAGTATTGTTTTAGATGCTCATGATTGGTGATATACCGATATCCGGCTGTGTTGGTTTTTATTTCCGCAAATTATACTGTTAAATGCTTAATTTGGGATTTTATTTTTGATTAAAGACTTAGTAGTTATTATTTTAATTGCTTAAAGTAAATTGGAGATGTGTCGGCTGGCCTTGTCTTCACGAGAGGCGCCATCACGATCGGGTTGGGTTAAAGTCGTGACAAGTTGGTATTAGAGCCAGGTTACATAGGTCTCGCGTGTCATGAGTAGGTTTAGTAGAGTCTCGCGCATCGGTACGGAGACGTGTGTATTTATCCTTGAGAGGCTTCATAACCTTTAGAAAAAACTTTATATTCTTGAACTCTTATCGTGCGTCATTGATTCAGCTTGAAAAGTAACTCTTTGAATTCCTTCCACGCGTTCATATACGCATATGAGCGCTTAGTATCAAATGTGAATCGATGGCTTGTGATCCCCTGATCGAGGGGCGAGATATGATCTCTGTGTATTGATGTTGGGCCAGTCTGGAGTACTCGAGGCCAGATTTTTGCCTATAGCTTGAGCACCGAGGTGCTGATTGTGTGAGCACGTGTTTTTGAACTTATATGTTCGGTAGAGTCCCTATTAGTAGAAGTGATGGTTGGATGGTTATGCATTGAGTATGTTATGAATGCGATATGTATTCGTATGATTTGGAAGAGACGAGAAGGCTCTGCTGGAGGATAGAAGAACTATTAGGTGCTTGATTTCTCTCCTGATTTGAGGTATAACCCCGAGTTATGGGTGTGTGAAGAATATTTTCATATGTCCCAGTTGAGAGTGAAGTAAATTTCATGTTGTGGTATGAGCTCAGACTCCGTAAGATTAAGTGATTATGTAATGTCTATGACGGTGGAAGGGTATAAAGAGATGCCATTTTGAGGCGAAGCAGGTGGGTTATCTCCTGCGGAGTGTTCGGAAGTTTGTGCGATCCTTATGTTGTCTGTTAGAAGATCTCATTTACAAGTGAAAGATATATGTCACAATTTAAATTTGGTTTGCTTAAAAGAGTGGGTTTAATTATTGCGAGATCTGCGGAAGATTTAAAGTACTAGATGGCCGGTGTTTCACGAGTTTATGAAGGATCGAGTTTAATCTCACTATGGTATTATTGCAATAATAGAGTATAAGCATTATGAGTTATTGTGTGTGTGTTTTGATCTATGGCTTCGATTCAAGTGGGGGAGTCTGCTATTGATTAGCTAACTTCATAGTTATGTGCTATGTTAGTTCCAGTTTGAAGTGTACTGGTGAATCGTTATGGCCTACGGAGATTGAGACCGAGGATGGCTCGAGTAAAGAAAAATTCTTAGCAAAGGTTATAGTATGCTTCATAGGTGTGTGAGAATTCACGGAATGTCTTGAGTTGTTGTTGGTAAGGAATGCTAAGCGCATAGAACAGGAAATTGCTTGGTTGTATTGGGATGAGGTTACATTTTGTGGTGTCGGGGTGCTAATGAGGCACGGGTTTTTTGGTTCATTCGATCAGGCTAATTGTATTTTGAGTAGAGTGGATGACTCTAGAGAATGGTTCTAATGCTTTCAAGGTTTTGCATGTAATAATTGGAGATTTTCAAGTGTATAATTTGGCTAGAAACTGAGGTTTGCATTGGAGGGTTCCAAGACTTGTGTCCTTTCTATACCAATTATGGGATTCTATATATCAGTATTATGAAGGTAATGGTTCCAGATTCACAAGAAGTCTCTTCGGGGTAGGTATTTTGAACGTGGTGCTTTTGGAAACATTTAAAAGAGTACTCAGCACCTTGTGAGCCTTAGATGGTGTGGTTTTATGCTTGGGTCTCGTGTGATAAGTCTGGGTTGAGGAATTGTAGTGTTATAGCAAGAAGAAGTATCAAGTTGAAGGTAAATCAGAAGGAAACTCGGATAGATGTGGTAGCTTGGTAGTAGGCCGAATCGGTATGGTAAGGATATGATTAGTTCTTTGGGTGCTTATGAGGTAATGAGTTTCTACAAGTGTTTCACAGCAATGCTCTTGGGTGATAGTGGCCTGCGTAGTTTGGTTGAGTTAGAAGGATTCAGACCCGACGATTTAGTTTTGTGCAAAAGGAATCAGGAGAGTTCTTGATGGTTTCTACCATGGTTAGAGGTGTATATTTTCTGCTGGCGTGAGGAACATGGGATGTATAGTGATTTTCTTCTAGATGGGATCAATAGAAAGTTCTTAGCTAGTTGAGTGCATAGTTGCTTATCGCTCGTAGGAGGATACGAGGTTCTCCTGGTTATCCTAGGACGGTATGGTTTACGCGGTATGTGGTGTAGGCTTGAGATTGCATGTGTAAGATCTTGGTTTAGTTCTGAAAGGAAGATCATAAAATCCTCAGGCAGCGGGTAGCTTCAGATAATTAGGGAAATAAATTTCAAAAGATTAAGGAAATGATATTGCTAATTGGTGTTACTTGAAGAGGGTATACATTTCAGAGAAGCATTGTGATTAAGTTGATGGTACATCATTAATAGTGTGGGCATTCTTTTATTGGATCGACAAGTTGATATTCTGGTTTGCTTGGTAGTACAGAAAAATTATAGGAGTACCTCTTATGGATGATTGGGTATTAGAGGTGTGCTGTATATTCGGACAACGGAATTGGGATCAGATATGGTGATTCGTGTGCTATATGGAGTTGGAGACTATGAGTTCTCATAAACAGGTTATGTTGTGGTTGTGAGTCGTGTGTATCGGCACTGCTTAGTGACTATCGGGGTTTGGAGACCCGAGTGGATCTTTTGCTGCTTGGTATGTTAGATTTTGGATGTGATACTTAGCGTATACTGGTTGTCTCAGTGTTGTGTCATTCTGAGCTATTGCTTTAAGGCGGCGATGTTGGCTATGCCGGGAATGCATAGATTGAGTGGCGAGGTTCGACGGATTTTATGTTCGTAGTATGGTGGTTTTATATTTCAAAGACCCAGCGAATGGCTGGGAAGGATTGTCTTTCTAATTTGGGATTTCGTGATGGATGTCAGTGTAGAGACTCCTACCATTGATTCAGTTCCAGTGGTGAGGGACTTTTCGGATGTGTTTTTGTGGTCAGGCATGTCGCCAGGCAAGGTTGTTGATTTCTATATTAATTCGATACCGGGCACCCTATCGTATCGCATCGGCAGAGTTAAAAGAGTTGAGGGAACAGCTTTAGGGTTTCCTTGATAAGGGGTTTGTTGGCAGGCCAATGGGGATGTGTGTTCTAACTTGAGTCAACTTGGTTGGCTTCGAGTTGCATTGCTGATGGATGTGTGATTCGATTGTTATTGAGCCTATTAGTGTTCTGAGGAGATATATGAGCTACTTTTCCGTGTTGCGGGCATTTTTGTTGGTTATAGGCACATATAGTGTGGTGTTATTGGGGTCTCTTAGTGGAGCTCGAGCAGGAGGAGTATTGGATATTGCTCGGCGGATGGCGTATCGGTTATATCCTTTTGGGTTGTATGGTGTTATATATTTGCTTCTTTGTGGTTATGATGATTTGCTTTGGTTCTAGATGTCAAATTGCGCGTGGTCTTCAATTTCGAGCAGAGTGACTTGAGGTGTTTCATGTGGACCAATGTTTGGATAGGGTCGCGCATTGCAGCGAAGTTATATGGAGGTATGACCTTGCGGGTTAGATTTGTGTGTTCTGTTTATATGATGTGAGGTTCTCATCATTGTTTTGTGGTGGTACTGGTGAGCTTGCAGTATAACTCTTTCATTTGAGTCATTTTCATGATTTGAGTATGCTCGAATTATTTCTTATTAGTGCGCAGATTGTGCAATTTGTGGCTTTAGTCTGTATTGAGGTGTCATGTCACCAGCGTCGTTGTATTGGATTAGATGGGATCGTTGGGATATTTAATAAATACGAATGTATTCGATTTCAACATGTTGGAAGGATAAATATCGAGGTTCGACTTAGAAATTTGCTATGGTCCTTGCCAAAGGAGAGGCGGCCTCATTAATGGTTGATCTGAGAAATGGGTATGGTTTTATTGCGTGTTTCATTTATCATTGGCAGTATATGAAAGTGTTGGAATGAGAATTTAGTTGATAAGAGGTTTTCTATCGGTATACGGTTGATGTTTGCAGTTGCAGTGATTAGAAGTTATCGCTGCAAGCGTTTGAGTTATGTGGTATATCATGTAATTGCACCTAAGGTTGCAGATATGTGTTATTACAGCTTGTTCAAGCTTATTCAGAGTATAGACGTGAGAGATCTTGTAGATGATTTCAGAAGTGGAAATGTGGCTCTAAGGTTTATGGGCTAGGTAGGATTGTGAAATTTCAATTTCATTGTGTTATCGAACCTATATAAGATAGGGTGACGTGGGATTACCCCCGGGTATCTACATGGTAAGGTTATACAGTGACTTGTTGGCTTTTAAAACAACTATGAGCACGTTCGAGGACGAACGTATGTTTAAGTGGGGGAGGATGTAATGACCCGACCGATCGTGACTTGTTGGCTTTTCACTTTGCTCGCCAATTCTCGGGCATGACTGGCCCCGTGTGGTGTATTATGATTTATGTAAATCGTTGGTTTTGGTTTTTAGGGAAATCGAAAAGAATTTGGAAGAACAGTTCTCAGTTTGAAGCTTGAAATTTGAAAGGTTTGACCAAGATTTGACTTGTTTATATATGATCTCGGATCAAAATTTTTATGATTTGGTTAGCTCCATTAGGTGATTTGGGACTTAAGAGCGTGATCGAAATGTGTTTTGGAGGTTTGGAGTAGATTTAGGCTTGAATTGGCGAAATTGAATTTTTTAGCGTTTTCGGGTTGATAGCTGAGATTTTGATATAGGGATCGGAATGGAATTTCGTAAGTTGCAGTAGCTTCATTATGTTATTTAAGATGTGTGTTCAAAATTTTAGGTCATTCGGACGTGGTTTGGTATACTTTTTGATCAAAAGCGGAATGCAGAAGATTTTAGAACCTTAGGCTTGAATTCGATGCGAATTTGGTGTTTTGATGTTGTTTTGAGCAGTCCGAATATTGGAAAAAGTTTGAATGATATTATGGGATATGTTGGCATATTTGGTTGAGGTCCCGGGGGCCTCGGGTGAGTTTTGGGAGGTCAATCAGACCATTTCATGTTGTTGAGAATTGCAGAAAAACTGCGGAAGTGTTGTAGAGAATTAGACCTTCGCGTTCATGAGTAGGTCCTTGCGTTCGCTAAGGGTTAGCTAGTGAAGGCTGAGGTTTTGGCCTCCGTGTTCGCGAGGAAGGTTCCGCATTCGCAAAGGGCTGGGTGATTAGGCATCACGTTCGCGAGGAGGGGAGCGTGTTCGCGTAGAGGAAGTTGGACAACTGAGTTTCAGGAGGTTTGTTCATAACGTTCGCGAGAGAAGGGGCACGATCGCGAAGGGTCAAGCTGAGGAGCCATCGCGTTCGCGAGTGGCTGGTCGCAATCGCATAAGAGGAATTTTTGGTTAAATTTATTTTATGCTTCACGAACGCGAGACGTTGAGCGCGTTCGCGAAGAAGGATTTTAAGTCCTGGGCAGAATGTTTTAAAAAGGCTATTCCGTGACTTTGAACCTAACTTCCACCATGTTTGAGCGATTTTGGAGCTTTTTGAAGAGGGATTCAAGGGGAAACACTTGGAGGTAAGATTTTTAGACTTAATACTCGATTCTAATATGGATTCTACCTAATTAATTATAGAATTTAAGCCTACATTGAAGAAACTAGGGCTTGGAAACTTTGACCTTTGATTGAGGATTTGAAAGACCATTTTTTAGCAAATATACCACTAGTCATTTAGCCTAGTGGCTAATATATAAATAAAACATCCCAAAAAGTGTCCAAGAAAATACAATTTGTCCAGCATAGACCTAATAAAAGTCTGAAACATGTAAAGCTAGGAAGCCTAACGATAAACTATCTATTACATGATAATCAAATACATGCTCCCAAAATCTATGGATGTGTGTGACTTCCAATTCCCATTTCAAGTCATGTAGCACCAACCAAGCTCTCACCAGGTGCCAAGGTATGGAGAGTATAGGCAATGAAAAAGTCCAAACAATATAGCCACAATACTGAAGCAAGCAATGACTTCCAAGGATCCAAAGTGATTCCATCTACTATATCTACTATTCTTTCCATTGTCACCTGCAAATTCAAATTGTCTACTGCAATGTCCTCTCCAGAATGAGTGTGTGAACACAGTAATACCATTGAATAATGACACAACAGTATCCAATAAATCACAAGCCAATACAGATGATCCATAATGATGAGAGTAGTTGAAGATGTATTCCATATAACAACTGCAGCTTCCAGATAATGTTTAAAACCTTGCTGTATCAGTGCAACTAAGATCAAACACCTGCATTTGATGAAGGTGCCAATATGACCCTGCACTCTTTTAGACACGCTCAAAGTCCATGGGATGTATACAACTGCAATCAAAATGATCAGATAAGAGATGATTCTGACGATGTTCTTGAGTATGTTCCTACTGATGTTCATTAGAGTTTGAAATCCTAAAAATGTTCCTGCCTTATCTGTGTAATATATCCTACTGCAGATTATCAAACAACCCTCAAATTGAGCATGTAATCATGCTGATACCACTGAGTAGTCATTTAACAATCTCCAGTATATTGAAGTACATAGACTTGGCATTGCATTTAGTAGCCTTTCCATTAATCTGGTGCTTTCCTCTTGGCAATCCTAACCCTTAAGTTAGGAATTTGAGATTTATCCATGTTGAGCAGTGTTCTTCCTTCTGATGGTAACTCTTGGAATGATTGAAAATTGACTGTACCTACAAAAGACAAAACAAGGTTAGCTAAAAAATCTGCCACTTTGTTGCCCTCCCTTAGCACATGTTGGAATATCACATTGTATGAATTCTTGATCTCCTTGATCCTTCTCACTTCTGCCCCTATACTTCATGGTGTCTCCCATTCATCTTCAATAATTTTTCTCATTACCAAAGAGTCAGTTTCCATGATCAAAGGATGCAATTGCCTTTCCATACAATATGACAGTCCATGTAGAATTGCCTTAGCTTCAGCTATAATATTTGTTGTATCACCTATCTCCCTTGCCCTAGCAACTATCAAATCTCCTCTGTGATCCCTCACATAAAAGCCATACAAGCTAGGACCTGGATTCCCCTTTGAAGCCCCATCTGTGTTGCATTTGAACCAACCATCATATGGAAGCAGCCATGTAACCCTTCTTGTCACTATAACAGGCTTATATTGCTCAAAAAATCTGATCATCTCAGGCCACAACAATGGAATTCCAGTAAGCCAAGGATACCTTACCTTTGCCAAATAATATAATGTCTTGTTTACCTCATGTATAACCCTGCTGCAAGACACTGATCCTCCATACTTCATTGTGTTCCTTCTCTTCCATAAATTACTGCAGGAGCAGCCTGAAACAAAGGCTTTAGCTTGGGACAACATTTTACATTCCACCATTCCTTTATAACTTGATGAACCTTTACCATACTAATCACCAAACCTGCAGCCTGACAAAATGTACTCCACACCTTTTTTGCAGTATCACTTGTTAGAAACAAATCCTGAAATGAGTCTTCCTTTGGAGGTATACAACACCAGTACCTAGACACCACCATGTAACCCCCTCTCTTCCATATATCATCTGTGGGAACTTTACACTTCCAAACTCTCCATAAGAAGAATGAGATTTTGAAAGGAAGTCCTTTTGTCCTTAGCTTGGCATAATCTGGATTAAATGGCTCTCTATGTCTCAATATCTTCCATGCACTACTAACAGTAAACTTGCCTGAAGGTGTAGGCATCCACCTTGGAGTGACCCAATAATCATCAGTAGCAGTAAACTGCACTTCTTCTCTAATATGATCTGCAATATCCAATGGGAAAGTTTGATCTAGAAGTGCATCATTCCATTGCGCCTCCTCTCTCAATTCTGATACCTCACATAGCTCCTCATTGATATGAAAATTTGGTGGAACTATATGATATAATGCTCCCAAACCAGTCCAATTTTCATGCCAAATATTAGTAGATCCCCTATTCATCTCCCATAATATTTCATGTTCCACTTCATCTCTAGCCTCAAGCATTTTCCTCCACACATATGATCCCTTCCTAAACTGAACCACAATTTGTATCTCCTTCTTGCAATACTTATTCCACATGAAATTGGACCATAAAGACTTTGAGGTCCTGAACCTCCACCACAGCTTTGCAAATAAAGCTTTAGAGACATCAAATAAAGATCTAAAACCTATTGCCCCTTCCTCCTTAGGAAGACATAGGTTCTGCCACTTTGTCCAATGCCTACTTCTCCCTTCTTCCTTGTTGCTCCAGAAAAATCTTGCAAATGTTTTATGGAGATGCTCAATCACATTATTTGGTGGATCAAGTACTGATAATATGTGTGTTGGTATACTTTGCAGTACACTTAAGATCAATGTAGCCTTACCTCCATATGATAGAAGCTTCCCTTTCATGAATGCAGCTTTGCTTTCACCTTCTTAATCAAGTCATTATAGTAGTTATTCCTTCTCCTTGTATAGAAAATTGGACATCCAAGTATGTAAATGGGAAAGTACCTTTAGAAAATCCAGTTATAGTGGCTATTGCATTCTTCAAGTCTGCAGCAATCTTTGAATGCACATAATATGAACTCTTTGCTTTATTAATTAGCTGGCCTGAAGTTCTCTCATACAATACCAATACATCCACTATCTTATGAAGAGAATAGGGATCAGCTGAGACAAAGATAATAGTGTCATCTGCATAAGCAAGATGATTCAAAGGATCAGACCACTTTGGCATCCCAAATCCTCTAAACTTCCTATCCTCAAACAATTTATTCAAGGATCTTGATAACATTTCTGCTGAGAGAATGAACAAGGCTGGAGAAAGAGGGTCCCCTTGCTTCACACCCCTTGTAGAATGGAAGAATCCTGAAGCCTGACCATTCACCATCACTGAATACCAATTGTTAGAGATCAGATTCCACACCATATTTATAAAACATTCAGCAAATCCCATCTTCCTCAGTACATGCATTAAATATTTCGAGGACACCCTATCATATGCCTTGGCCATGTCAAACTTGATCACAACATTGGCTGGTTTTCCCCTCAATCTCATGTCAGTAACAATCTCCTGTGTCAATAATATATTCTCAAATATGCTCCTTCCCTTGACAAAACTAGATTGGTTCAATGAGATCAATGAGGGCAATATCTTTTCAAGTCTATCATGAACAACCCTTGAGAAGATTTTGTTAACAAAATTACTCAAGCTGATAGGTCTAAGATCAGAAAATATTTGAACTTGAGGTTTCTTAGGCAGCAATACCAAATTTGTATGAGTTATTGATTTAAGCAATGGACTACCCTCAAAGAATAACACTACCAATAAATGAATATCCTGCCCCACAATATCCCAACATACTTGAAAAAACAAACCTGAAAAACCATCTGGTCCACTTGCACTTTCACTACTCAATGCAAATACAGCATCCTTTACCTCCTTCTCAGTTTGCAATCTACATAATTCCATGTTTTGCTCTCTTGTTACAATTGCAGGAACATTTTTCAGCATCTCAAAGGTTGTGGAATCACCTTCATTAGTAAATTATTTCTGGAAGAACTCTACAGCAGCATCTGATAGTTTTTCTTGATCTTCTATCCATGCACCATCAGTGTTCATAATCCTCTTTAGCTTTAACTTTTGCCTCTTTCCATTTACACAATTATGAAAGAACCTTGTGTTTCTATCTCCTTCTTCAAACCATGTCATGCCTGCCTTTTGTTTCCAGTATTGCTCTTTAATGTTCAAATACTTCTTCATTTCTGCGTGTGCTTGTTGAAGTACAATTCTATTTTCAGAAGAAGGATCTTCCTCAAACAACATCTCCTTAATCCTTACCACATCTTCTCTGATGGCCAGTTGCTTGAAAATATCCCCATATGTTAATTTGCTCCATTTAGATAAAGCAATCTTAATCTTCTTCAACTTCTGCTTAAACATCAAGAATGGATCTCAATAAAGTTTACAATCCAATTGTTTCCCACCACCTCCAGGAATGTCTCATGTTTTGTCCAAAAATTCAAGAACTTGAATGGCTTCACAAATTTCATTGCTTCTTCTCCACAACTCATCAACAA
>MU771107.1:2862-26350 GCA_026770625.1 Nicotiana glauca | reverse complement strand
AAATGGCATGTTCACCAGGATTCTATCAAGCCTTTTAAATATACACTCTTCATTTGACCTACCATTCCACCATGTGAAAGGACTCCCCTTGTATCCAAGATCAAACAAGCCACAAGAATTGACACAAAATGCAAAATCTTCATATTCAGGAGAATATACTGGCAATCATCCTATTTTCTCTTCCTCTCCCATAATTACATTGAAATCGCCTCCAACTACCCAAGGTAATTCCATGTCACTAGCCAAGTAATACAAATTGTCCCATAACTCTAGTCTCTCCAGTGTACAACATTTAGCATAAACAAATGTCATTATAATATACTTACCAAGCCCTTGATGATACACTCTAATGGTCATTTGTTGATCAGTATCTATCAATAGATCCCATTCAACCACAACATCAAAGAACAACCAAATCTTTCCATTCACATTTGATATTACAGCTTCCATACCTAACCTTCTTCTATACTTCTGAAGAAACTTTTGTTTTTGCTTTGGCTCCATAAGTGCAACAATAAAAAATCCATGCTCCTTCTGCATATTAATAACCCTTTGAAAAGCCTACTAAGTTTTAACAGACCTTATATTCCATATGAGAGTTTTGATCATCATCTTGACACATTAGAGGCTGCCCTCCCGGGCAATATTCTAGTAGGTGCTTGTAGTTCTTTAGATTGATTTTTCTTTCCTTTCTTCCCACTTTTAGTTGATGATTTAGGAGACAGATCCCCTTCTATTGCAATAGCTTCCCACTTTCAGATTTTTTAATGGCTCATTAATTTGGATCTGCATTTGGTGATCCAGATCCTGAAACACATGCCACTGGTTGTGTTTCCAGCTCCCCTACCTCCTTTGAAACAATATTATGCTCAGTTGGTTCATAAGGAATTAATGTTGCTCCATGTTGTTCTAAATTCTTCCCCATAGTCTCCAAATTATCCTTCCCATGACCTATTTGTTGCCCATTGCACAATGTTTCTGTCCTTAATTCATTAGTAATATTGTCCTCAACTCCCTTCTCCAAAGCATACACCGGAACCCCATCAACAAATGCCAAGATCTCCCCATTATTACTAGGGTTTACTATTACATTAGTGTTCTTTTTGCTCCTTGATCTTGGAGCTGATCCACCTTGATCCCTAGCTCCCTTAAGAGTTGCTACATCTCCTACAATTGATTTTCCCAGTTTTGAGTCTATTATGCTCGAATTACAGCCAACCCTAGTTTGTGCACTACTAGGGTTTACTGTAGCCTCCACAATTTTATCAGTTTTTTGCAATTAAGAATTGTCCTTCTCTTTTTTACCTTCCATCACCTTTGTTACTCCCATTTGATCATCCATAGATTCAACCTCTTCTCCCCATGAAACCTTAGCAGATGTAACCTCATTACATTCCTCTTGTTGCCCAGAATCAGTATATGTTTGTGATGGAATATCTTGGCAAGAATGATTTGTATTGACATTCATCTGCCTCAACTCCTCCTTACTAGTACCAAATCTCCTATTCACCCAATCTATAGTCGACTCCTTATTAATTCTAGAAGAATCAACCAATTCATGATTACCTTTAGGTGAAGATGATATATTCCCACCTGGAGTAGGATTGCGAGCTTTCTCCAAAACATTCTCAACTGCTTCCTTCTTCACTCGTATTAATTCCTGCTCAGTTGTCCTATTCCCAGAAGAATTAGGAATAAAATCCAATTTTGTCTCATTAAATTCCTTTGCCTTCTCCTGTACCTCCTTGGATTGCCTTTCAAATTGTTCCTTCTTCTTACCATTGCTATGATCTTCACTCTTGCCCTCCATAATTTGTAAAGGATGATTAAGAACCTCCTCCACCTCTAGTACATTAAACTTATTCATAGTTGCAACTTCTTCAATCTTGGTCTTACCTTTCCCTTTGTCTATCTCTTTTCCAGTTTTTTCTTCAATAATGTGTCCCCTCTTATCTCTTTGATAATTGTTTTTCCTTGCCTGCATCCATTCTTGCTTTGCTTGATTAGCAGTAGGTTTACCAACTATCTTTCTACTTGAAAACACCTTAGACTTATTGGCTGCAGTTCCAACTACATCTGTACTCACCAGCACCTCCCTCTCCTTGCCTTGATCCTTGAGATCACCATCAAAATTTCTATGAAGTTCTGGGTGTACTACCCAGCATTCCTCCTCTGTGTGCCCTTGATTATTACATGTCTTGCAATACTTAGGTATATAATCATATCTTATCTTGATCCATTTAGATTCTTTAGGACAAGTCTCATCAGCCTCCTCAATAATCTTAATTCTTTGAGGCAATGTTGCAAGCAGATTCACCTCCTCCTTAACTTTAGCACAACTAGGTCTTGTACCATTTTGAGTAGCAAGATCAACATGTAAAGGTCTACCTACAGCATTAGCCAATGAAAACACAAACTCCTTACCAAAGAAATTAGGAAGAAGGTCTTGAAACGAAATCCACGCAATTGCAATTGGTGTCTCAACATCTGGAGACCACCATGGACTCCACTTCGTACATCTCATCTGCCAAAATTCTTCTTGTGCTTTCAAATAGAATGCAGACTTCGATAATAGGTGAATATAATCCTCCATCAATGACAACTTGATCAAACCGTGGGAATCTTCGATCAAACCTACTGAACACGACCCTTTGAGTTCACATTGGATTGGAATTGCCTTCCTCAACTCTTGGATCACTGGTTTCCCATAAGAAAATTTACCTAGAACTGCAAGATGTAATCCTTGTTGTAGTATTGATTTCTTAACCTCTGATTTCATCCATCTCACTATTGGTTCACCATGTAAAATCTCAACTGGTTTTAGGTTTACGCTATTTACGTGCATGGGAGCATTTATTGCGTTTGGCTGGAGCAAATTCGCATATGTTTGGATTGTTTTTGGTGTAGTAGATAGTTGAATGGTTGTGTTGGGGATGGTAGACGACTGCCCAACCTTCGGAGAAGGCTGGCAGTGGCCGGCGTGGCCATGAAAGCAATCTGCGCAGTTTCTCTCACTAGTCGCCTGTGATCGTCGGAGCTAACCTAAAAGCAAATTCACTAGAACTTTTTTTGTGATCGGATTTTTGAACTTATTATGTGTATGAACTCGTAGGGAGATAAGGAATATAATGATGTTAATTTTATCAAATTTTGAGACGTGAGCCCGGGGGTCGGGTTTTGGTAATTTCAGGATTTGTGATATTTTTCGAATATTTTCGAGTGGGCTTCGTCCCTTTAGCATAATTTAATTGATACGTTCTGATTTTTGGTACATCCGGAGATCGATTCGAGGGACAAAGCCATTGCGAGCTAAATTTCGGGCCGGATTGAGGTGAATAATAATTTTAAATATTGTCCTGAGGGTATGAAACCCCGAAATTATACAGCGTTCGGCTATATTTAGGTGAGACACATGCTAGATGTCGAGCATGAGGTCGTGCACCATTGGGCATTGTGACTCAGTCTATCCCGAATGACTATTCTACAACGTATTTGACAGTTAATTTTTTGGTATTATTATATTTTGGACTAAATGTCATATTTGGAATTCATGCCAACTGTTTGAACCCTTAGGGGATTTTAAATGATATTTTTCTCACTGTTTGATTTCATACTTATGCTCAGTTATGCCATATTTTCACCGTTTTCCAAAACTCAGCTATGTTATTCTATTTAAAACACTTTAAATGATATTTTCAAAGATATATGAGCTGAGCTTCTTATTTTACTGTTGCCCGAGCGGCTTATGAGATTCTAACTGAGTAAGGCCGAGGGTCTGTGCTATGAGGAGACTTTTGGGTCGGGCTGCACACTGCAGCAGTGATATACTGATTATGCTAATGAGGCGAGGACCTGTGATTGTACACCACGAGGTAGCTTGTGATTGATATGAGGCCGAGAGCCTGTTTATGATGCCACGAGATCACTTGATATTATGCTTGGGCCGTAAGGGGCCCCTCTCAGAGTCTGTACACCCCCTAGTGAGCGCGAGTAACCATTGTGATATGAGATGTAGCCCGAGGGGTTGGTACTGTTCTGTGATATTGCCGAGGGTCTGATTCTGTCATTATTGTGCCCGAGGGGCAGTTCTTATGTGTTTACCTCTTCTAGTTGTTTTTGCTGTATATTTTTTGACTGTTTAAAAGGTGTTTATGAGATTTCACCGCTTAATTATACTTAGTGATTTTGTTATGCCTCTTATAGCTAAATGTTGTGTTTAACGTGATTTTATATCGCTCAGCCTTCATTTATTTTTATTACTCGCTGAGTTAGAGTCCTCACTTTACTCCATGCACCCATGTGTGCAGATTCTGGCATTACAGGTCCTGCTATTAAGGGTTGATAGTTCCAGCAGATCTTCGGAGATTTACTAGGTAGCTGCTTGGCGATTCGCATCCCAGTGCATTCTCCCTCTATCTTAGTTCGTTTGATTTAGTTACGTAGTAGTGGAGTAGACTTTCAGACGTGTAGTATTGTTTTAGATGCTCATGACTTGATACACCCCAATATCGGGCTGTGTTGGTTTTTATTTCCGCAAATTATACTGTTAAATGCTTATTTTGGGATTTTATTTCTGATTAAAGACATAGTAGTTACCATTTTAATTGCTTAAAGTGAATTAGAGGTGTGTCGGCTGGCCTTGTCTTTACGAGAGGTGCCATCTCAATTGGGTTGGGTTTATGGTCATGACAATCTCTCAACTCATTGTCGGCTTACGGTGCCCGTGAAGGTTTTCACCAATTAGACTCTATCATTTTAATTTTTCTCATCTTTCTATCATCCTAAGGTGCCCGTGAGGGTTTTCACCAATAGGACTCTCTCATTTATTTATTTTCCTTGTGCAGAATGGAGTGTTGCCCCTGATGCGGATCATACCTCTATCTCGCTTGACTTGGAATTCTCAAATATTTGGTCAGAAGTCTTTCTTTGGACCGTAATGTGGGCTTTTGGATGAGGTTAGAAAGAAAGGATAAAGGCTCAAAACAAATTGAATGGGTTTAAAATTACAACTTTTGGAATCAGTTCTCTTACAACAACCACAACTTCTGCCCCACTTTCTTAGCTTGGGGACTTTTGAATTTTTATTTGATGGGAGCAAACCGTGAGGCTCCTACGTATCCTTAAAAGGAATCAGGTCGAACGTAGTTCATGACTTAGTAATTGCTTTATTTTTTGTTACTTTTCTCTTTTCCTTTCTTTCTCTCTTTCCCTTTTTTTCTTCCTCTTTTTTTTTCTCTTTCACTCTTTTCTTTCTCTAATTTTCTTATCTTTTCCTATTTTCCTTATTTATTTTACCTTTTGTGTTCGTGTTTCTGAGATTTGCTACTGATTCCAAAAGAGCAGCATGAAAGAAAATAAATAAAGCTCAAAAGGGGTAACAAAGGATAAAGTGTTTAAATAGCATAACAAAATGCCTTCGTCATTCCAATCTTCAAACATGCCAAGTACAAACAAGCATAATCTAAACCAAAGAAATCATACTTAATATCTTTTGACTGCATTAGAATTGATAGCCATATCTACACACTTGCCTTCTATATCCGTTAAATACAAAGCACCATTGGACAACACTTTTGTTACGATGAACGGCCCCTGCCAATTTGGGATGCACTTGCCTTTTGCTTCAGCCTGATGTGGAAGGATGCATTTTAATACTTGCTGACCCACTTCAAATTTCTAGGGACGCACCTTCTTGTTGTATGCTATTGCCATTCTCTTTTGATACAACTGGCCACGACACACTGCTGCCAGTCTTTTCTCGTCAATCAGACTTAATTGTTCCAAACGGGTTTTGACCCACTCATCATCATCAGTTTTGGTTTCAGCAACAATCCGAAGAGATGGAATTTCAACTTCTGCAGGTATCACTGCTTCAGTATCATAAACCAACAAATACGGAGTTGCACCTACTGAAGTGCGAACAATAGGGCGATAAACCAGCAAAGCAAAGGGCAGCGTTTCATGCCATTGCTTGGAACCTTGCACCATTTTCTGAAGTATCTTCTTTATGTTCTTATTGGCTGCCTCGACTGCTCTGTTCTCTTTGGGGCAGTATAGGGTAGAATTTTGATGCGTAATCTTCAACTGTTGGCATACTTCTTTCATCACATGACTGTTAAGATTAGCACCATTATCTGTGATAATCACCTTTGGGATTCTGAACCGACAAACGATATTTGAATGAACAAAGTCAACCACTGCATTCTTGGTTACATATTTGAAAGTTTTTGCTTCAACCCACTTAGTGAAATAGTCAATGGCCACCAGAATGAACTTGTGCCCGTTTGATGTTGCGGGCTCAATTGGTCTAATGACATCCATGCCCCAAGCAACAAAGGGCCACGATGCGGACATTGTGTGCAACTCAGATGGTGGAGAATGAATCAAGTCTCCATGCACCTGTCATTGATGACACTTATGTACAAAGCTGATGCAATCTCGTTCCATGGTGAGCCAATAATACCCTGCACGAAGAATCTTCTTTGCCAGAACATACCCGCTCATATGCCGCCTGCAAACTCTGGAATGTATCTTGGTATTGATAGACCTGGCTTGCTTAGCATCGATGCACCTCAACAGCCCAAGATCTGGAGTTTTTTTGTACAAAATTCCCCCGCTCAATAAAAATCCACTAGCCAAATATCAAATTGTTCTCTTTTGATCAGCTGTAGCTTGTATTAGATATACCCTCATCCTGATGTACTCCCTGATGTCATGGAACCACGGTTCACCATCAATTTCTTCCTCAACCACATTACAATAAGCATGTTGATCCCGAACTTGAATATGCAGAGGGTGAACATAAGCTTTGTCCGGGAGGTGCAACATTGATTCCAAGGTAGCCAAAGCATCGGCAACCTCATTATGAATCCTTGGAATATGCCTAAAATCTATTGATCGAAACTGTTGACAAATATCATGCAAACATTGTCGATACGGTATGATGTTTAAATCCCGTGTCTCCCATTCTCCTTGAATCTGGTTCACCAAAAGGTCCGAGTCTCCCAAGACCAAAACTTCCTAGACTCCCATGTCTACAACTAACCTGAAACCCAAAATGCACGCCTCATACTCAGCCATGTTACTGGTACAATAGAAATGAAGCTGAGCTGTAACAGGGTGGTGATGCCCTATTTCAGAAATAAGCACGGCCCCTATCCTGACATCTTTCATGTTAGCGGCTCCATCAAAGAAAAGTTTCCAACCCAATTTTTCAACTTGCTCCACCTTATCAATGTACATCACCTCCTCATCGGGAAAATAAGTTCTCGATGGTTCATACTCCTCGTCGACCGGGTTCTCGGCCAAATGATCGGCCAATACTTGGGCTTTCATCGCGGCCCTAGTCACATAGATAATGTCAAACTCTGTGAGTAAAATGTTCCACTTCGCTAGTCTTCCTGTGGGCATAGGCTTCTGAAAGATATACTTTAGAGGTTCCAGGCGAGAAATTAGGTAAGTAGTGTAAGACAACAAGCAATGTTTCAACTTTTATGCCACCCAAGTCAGGGCGCAACGTGTCCTTTCAAGGGAAGTGTAGTTAACCTTATAGGATGTGAACTTCTTGCTGAGATAAAAGATGGCTTGCTCCTTTCTGCCAGTGATGTAATGTTGACCCAATACACAGCCGAACTAGTTGTCCAAGACTGTCAAATATAGAATTAAAGGCCTCACGGGTTCCGACGAGACCAACACAGGTGGGTTTGAAAAATATCCCTTGATTTTATCAAATGCCTCTTGGCACTCATCAGTCCATTTGAACACAGAATCCTTCTTCAGCAACTTAAAAATGGGCTCACAAGTTGTCGTGAGTTGAGCAATAAACCTGCTGATATAGTTTAATCGCCCGAGCAAACTCATCACCTCAATCTTATTACTTGGAGGTGGCAATTCTTGGATATCTTTGATCTTTGACGGGTCCGACTCAATGCCTCGACGACTAACTATAAATCCTAATAATTTTTCGGATGGGACACCAAATGCGCACTTGGCAGGATTAAGCTTGAGATTGTACATGTGGAGCCTTTGGAAAAACTTTCAAAAATCTCCGACATGGTTAGCCTGCTGCTTTGACTTTACAATCACATCATCCAAATAAACCTCAATCTCCGTGTGTATCATGTCATGGAACACAGTAGTCATTTCCCTCATGTATATTTCCCTAGTATTTTTCAAATCAAATGGCATTACCCGGTAACAATAAGTCCCCCATGGTGTGATGAATGTTGTCTTTTATGCATCTTCTTCATCTATCAAAATCTGGTGGTATCCCGTATAGCAATCCACAAAAGAACCGATCACATGCTTGGCACAGTTGTCAATCATAATGTGGATATTTGGCAACAGAAAATTATTCTTCGGACTTGCTTTGTGGAGATCACGGTAATCAACGCACACCCTGGTCTTGCCGTCCTTCTTTGGCACTGGCACAACATTAGCTAACCAAGTGGGATATCGCGTGACTCGAATGACCTTTGCATCCAACTGCTTGGTGATTTCTTCCTTAATCTTCACACTCATGTCAATTTTGAACTTTCTTAGCTTCTGCTTGATGGGAGGGAATGCCGAGTCTATGGGAAATTTGTGAACCACCAAGTCAGTACTTAGACCGGTACGTCATCATATGAGCATGCAAAAATATATTTATAGTCAAACAATGCTTTGATTATTTTTTCCCTGATTTGTGGCTCCAAGTGTACACTTATCTTGGTTTCCCTGATACTATCCGGATCCCTAAATTGATTGCCTCAATTTCATTCAAATGGGTATGGGTTTCTCTTCAAAGTGACTTAGCTCTTTACTAATTTCTTCAAATGCTTCATCTTCATCATATTCTATTTCATTATCACACTCTATTTCTTGGATTATTATTTCAGAGATAGATTGGCTTTTATAAGACTCGGCTAAAGACTCTTCATGCATGTTATGTCATTGAAACCAGCATAAAAAGAACTGTACAAAAAAATAAAATAAAATTACACTATCATAAGTAATGGAAAAGGGAAATTTCATTTCATTAAGATTAAAGGATAGAAGGGTTTGTACATCAAAATACATGGAAAATAAATCTGAATTACAACCTTGGAATAATCCAGATAAACTAAAATAAAAACAAAGAAAACTACCAAAACTTTTTTCGGGTAGGGAGAGGAGTGTCATCCCAATTGTTAATCTTCACTTTCGGCCCAACAAACTGCACATCCACTTTGTTGGAACCCTCCCCAGTTTATACCATGTTTATCTCATCGAACAGACTTTGTAACCTTTTAACCAATTCTTCATCAAAATCAACCACATGCTTTGGATCTGTTGCTACTGGATGCTTCATAACCTCTGCCTTGATGAAAGACCTGGAGAGACGCGGGACTGGCTTAGGGAGAGACCATACTCTCTTTTTCAGCATTCTAGCCTTCTTTACATCATCCCCTGTAGGCTTGAACCCCAGACCAAATGTTTCATGCAAAGACACTGGCTGCACGATACCTTGCAGAGATGCGCCTAGACCCTTGCCCAGCACAAAACCAATTTTCAACATTTCGGTAGCTACCATGATAGTTGCAGAAGCCAACTTTGGGCCCTGAATGTATTCCCCTTCTGAAACCTTTTCAACTGACACCATCTCGGAAACCTGGTAGACCCATGACCCCTTATCTTTCTCAACTTCAATAAACGGGATGGATGTTTCATTGAAAGCACATAAGTTCTCATCACCATGCACAATGATTTCTTGTCTATCCCACTCGAACTTCACCATCTGGTGTAGAGAAGATGCTGCCTTGGCAACATGTATCCAAGTCCTTCCCAACAACAAATTGTAAGAAACGGCCACATCAAGTACTTGGAATTCTATGGTAAATTCAACTAGTCCTATTATCAACTCGAGCATGATGTCACCAACAGAATCTTTTCCCCCTCCATCGAAACCTCGAACACATATATTGTTCTTGTGAATACTCTCATTATTGACTTTCAACTTATTTAGAGTAGAGAGAGGGAAGATGTTTGCACTGGAACCATTGTCAAACAACACCCTTGTGACCACAACATCTTCGTATTTCACCGTGAGATAGAGGGCTCGATTATGTTTCATACTCTACAGAGGCAAATCGTCATCCGAGAATGTGATCCTATTAGATTCAAATATCTTATTGGCAATCTTCTCCAAATGATTCACTGTGATTTTGTCGGGGACATGTGCTTCGTTCAGAATCTTCATCCAGGCCTGACGGTGCTCATCTGAGTGGATCAATAATGATAGCAAGGAAATCTAGGCAGGGGTCTTTCTTAACTGCTCCACGATGGAATAATCTTGTACCTTCATTTTTCTCAAAAACTACTCCGCCTCTTCTTCAGTGACCGGTTTCTTCACTAGGACTAGATTGTCTGTGAGTGTTTTAGCTTTCCTTAACTCTTCTAGGGCAAAGCATCTCCCCGACGACGTTAAACCCTGGGCCTCATTGACTTCTTATTTCACTTCCTTCCCCTTATATGTAACTATCACTTGTTCATAGTTCCATGGGACAGTTTTGGTGTTAGCTACCGTCAGCTAGGTTACAAGTTTGATAATGATGGGGTCCGTGCGAGCACCCTTGACAATTATGATCGCTTACTTGCGACCCCTAGCACGATCACCTTTGGCTTTTCCGACTTGCTATAACATCACTTGGGGACCTCTTTTCAACTACCACAGCTGGCTTATCATTTGGCATGCTCATTTTGTCCACCGATCCCTCAACTATCGAAGAGGTTACTTTTGTAACAACCGGGTCCTTGACCGACTTGCTTTCACTAGACCGCATCATCATGACAGATTGTGAAGGCTTCTCTGGCTTTCCATCTTTGTGCACTATCTCAATTATGTGTGTTTCAGCATGGGTCGTCAATGGGTTTTGGTTGATAGTAGGTGTTTTTGGTCTCTGGACCACAATCTAGTTTGTATTAATGAGCTTTTGGATAGCGTTCTTCAAATGCCAACATTTTTCTGTGTCATGTCCTGGAGTGTCAGAACAGTATACACACCAAACTGAGTAATCCAGGTTCTTTGGAGGGGGATTTGGTAGTTTTGACTCAATTGGACTCAGAACATCCAACCTCCTCAACCTTTGAAATAGGTTGGTATAAGACTCCCAAGTGGGGTGAAAGTTTTCTTACGCTGCAACCTTTCATTCTTGAATTATGGTTTGGGCCGAATGTTTGAACCGGTGGGATTTCGGTATGTTTGTGGAGGTAGGTAAAGGTTTCGAGGAGCTAGTGCGTGCCATTGTCGGTGAGGAGGGGGGCTGAGCATATGACTGTACATGATGGACATTATATTGGGATGGCCTGACTGAATACTGAGGTTCTGGTGATGGGAAGTAGTGTTTGGGTGGATTATATAGATTTGGGGTATAGGTTTGAAATTGGGGTCAGGGTTGGGTGTAGTGGTTAGGAGAATCTCCCGAGCCATGCCATGATCTTAAAACAATCATAGCGACATCCTCTTTCTTCTTTTTCCCAAGCACGCCTCGGTGCCATTCTGGATTGCCTGCGTAGTTGCTTTGATGGCAGAGTAGCTCATGATTTTGCTTGATTTGAGCCCTTTATCTACCATTCCTCCCATTTTACTACTTCATTAAACGACTTAACTATGGCCGAGATCATATAGCCAATGGGCTCCAAAGCCTACAGAAAGTATTCCACCATTTCGTCCTCCTCCATTTGAGGGTTAACCCTTACTGCTTGCTCTCTCCAGCACAAACCATATTCCCTAAAGCTTTCACTGGGCTTCTTCTCAATCTTAGTTAAGGACAATCGGTCAGGAACAATCTCGATGTTGTACTGGAAACGATGAGCTAAAGCTTGGGCCAAATTATCCCAAGTATACCATCGGTTGTTATCTTGATGAGTGTATCACTCCAGCACTGCGCCACTCAAACTATGGCTAAAGTATGCTATTAACAGCTCATCTTTTCCACTGGCTCCTCTCATCTTGCTATAGAACCCCCTCAAGTGGGCCATGGGATCTCCGCGTCCGTCATATAGGTCAAATTAGGGCATTTTGAACCCAACAGGTAGTTGCACATCAGGGAACAAACATAGATCCTTGTAGGCCACACTCACTTGACCTCCCAGCCCTTGCATACTCTTGAGCGACTGTTCCAAACTTCTCACTTTCCTAAACATCTCCTCCTATTCCTAGTTCTTAGGTGGTTTCTCAGCCTTGACGAGAAGGTCGAAACGAGGGGTGTAGGAATAATGATCTAGGGCCTTCAATGTAGGCTCTGGGGGATAGTACTAATTGTCTTGGGTCTGGAATAATTGCTTACTGGAGGATCAGTGGAGTGTAACTGGTGGAGGTACTACGAAAATAGGGGCAGCTGGTGGAGTAGGGTATAGGATTGTTTTGGTTGGTGGAGCTTGTATGGTTTAGGAAGTGGTGCCATGATAGTTGTGGTAAGGAGTGAAGCCTGGGACATGTTGTGGGGATGGATCAGCAGCGGGAGGTTCTTGGGATTGAGCTAGTGGTAGGGTGAAGGCAGGGTTAGCAAGGTATGGTGGCGGAGGATGCCCTTTCATCCACGCCTGGTACATTTCAGTCATTTGATGCTTCAACTTATGTAACTCCTCTTTCATCCGTGATTCAGTTTCCTCCACCTCCATTGGTGGATCAATAACGCTTGCATTCAATTCTTGGCCAGTCATAATCAGCTTGTCTTTGGACCTGGTGTTGTACAGGTGAGTTGCCAGAATGCCACACAAACTAACCACACAATAGCAAACTTGTCAGCGTTTAAGGACTTAACATATAGGCTACCGCACATTTGGGATGCGATGCACCCAGACTATTATAGTTTCTATCGTGAATTTAAACGGGTGCGTGCTTCATCCCGACTTTTAACTAACTCTTCGCATTTTGTGCTTTTCTCTTCTCTTTCACTCCAAATCCTTTTTCAATCACTATTGGACTTTTTACTTGTTTTTATTGCCTCCCTTTATTTTACCCTTGTTTTTTCCTCTCTTGTTTTGCCATTATTTCATTCCACTCGATTTTCATAATTTTCTTTCTCTCTTGTTTTTTCTCCTTTCTCTCCTTTTTTAATTCTTTTTATTTTATGATTATGATCGAATCCTATGGGGATTGCCTACTTATCATGCCGCCGCATGAATCAGACCATTACGTAGTTCAGTAGTAAGTTTAAAATAAAAGAAAGACACATATTTTTTGTTTGGTTTTCAATTTTTCATAAAATAAAAGCAGAATATCCTGATTACAACGACTTCTCCTACAAATTTAAACATAAAACTAATAGACTCGACAAGTGGGCTAACAGAATCCAAAAGAAGATGAAAATACAGACTCAAAAAATTGACTAACAAACTCCAAAGAAACCAAAAATATAGACTCGAATAAAAATTATGAATACATAAGTGCCTCAATTACTGCTCCTGGGGCCCACGGGACATAAGTCGGTCTCTCCGCGGGCCTATGCGTCATATCTTCTTGAAGGTGAAATGGGTCGTCTATAATCTTTCGGACAAAAATTATAACAGAAGCGAAGAACATGGACCTGGTCATGTCCTCACATTCGTTGCACTTCATCATAATGTAGTCTGCAATGCTCCTAACCCTTTCTCTGATAATACCCTTCTCTTGTAGAAACCGTCCAATCTTTTGAGATTTGGCCCCCAAAACTTGTTCAGTTGTACGACTTTGCTCTTGAAGCTAATGTAGGTCTTTTTCTAGCTGCTACATCGGTACATAGCAGTGTTCTCTTTTTGCTTTGAAGCTCTTTGTTTGTTTGTCCATTTCGTTCTCGAGGGTAGTTAGTTTTTTCTTCAAGTTGGTGGCTTCTCCCTCATATTTCCTTTTTAGTTGCCGGACAAACTCTGCTCGTCCCTCTATATTCTTCACTAACTGTGCCCGAGATCTTGCCAGATTACCCTCAGATTTTTCCAAATCATCCTTGCATTCAACTATTTTCTTCCTAAGACCATTTATGAGTCTTTCATCCTTTTGGTTCCTTTCATGTTTCTCAGCAGCTATCTTTATTTTTTGGATCTGGGCT
Source organism: Nicotiana glauca (assembly GCA_026770625.1). Lineage (NCBI taxonomy): Eukaryota > Viridiplantae > Streptophyta > Magnoliopsida > Solanales > Solanaceae > Nicotiana > Nicotiana glauca. Next base: position 12,305 of record MU771107.1, on the reverse strand, counting down.
TGAAGGGCCTTGTTTTCTTGGGCTAATTTCTTCTTCTCCCCTTCGTCAGCAGTGGCCTGTACGCTTTTGTTAAATTTAAGATCTCGTATTTGCCCCTCCATTTTGCTTATTGTGGCTCTGTAGCTTGCCTCTTTTTCCAACCAATCCCATTGCTCCTGTGTCCCATCAGTGAATTGTTGGACATGGGGCCTTTTGGTGGTCCGTTCAGGCTCTTGATTGACTTGAGACCTTTTACCGTACCAAGTTGTGTAACTAGGCTCTAACTTGCCTTTGGACAGATCCCGTACTTGAGTCTTTGGCTTTAGGAACCTATATTGATGCCAAATTTGATGCACTTTTTCTTCCGAGAAAGCAGCTTTCGGCCCTAGTTCAATAACCTGCCGACTCAAATCCTCATCATGCGGGATAGTCTGGTACCTCCCTAGCTGGAGTAGAACCCTATGTGGGGCATAAGGTTGAATGCTCCGGAGACCCATCAGTAGAAGAAAACATACTTTGGCCTACATGAAAATGACTTCACTGACCGGGAGTCACCCGAATGTCCACTCAATTTTTCTTGCAGTAAGGGAGCACAAATGTGTGAACCATGCCTCCGTACCTTCTGGAAACTCATGGCCCTCCACCTGGTTTTCATGTTTTTCAATGAATTTAAGACCGGTCATACCGTAGTTCATGTACCCCGGACGGTGGCAGAGGTGTTCCTCCATCCAGAGTTGTAGAAGCATATTGCACCCCTCGAAAAACTTTCCTCCTTCTCGGCAAACAGTTAGAGCTCGGTAAATCTCCGCTAAGATCATTGGTACAATGGTGCCATTAGCCTTTTTAGTCATGAAGTCGGCTATTCCCACAAGCCCAACTCTATGTTTCCATCCATCCTTGGGCAAATTAAGACGCCCAGGAATGCCACTATAAAAGCCAGTCCCCGCCGGGCTTCCCATTTATCTTTGTTCCCTGATTGAGTTAGACCGGTATCTGGGATTTCAAAACCGTGGGGATCCCCGTAACGTTAGTAATAGAAGTAGAATGTGTAGAATCCCTTAGCAAAATTTTCATCTCTAACCTACTGATTGATGCTTAGAAGATCCAGAAACTTATGAGGAGTCACCGCTCTAGGTGCCACTGGGTATTGACTTATGAGATTCCCACAAAAACCAGTGTAGCTCGCCATTTCCTCAAGCGTAGGGGTTAGCTCAAAATAGGCAAAATGGAATACATTATGCGCTGGGTCCTAAAAGGGTATCAAAGCCTCAATTATATCCGTCCTAGGCTTAATCTTCAGAAGACCAACAAGACCACCCAAAGCTTTTATCACAATATCTTTGCTGACTTCTCCTAAATCATTCCACCATATATGGAGTTCTAACGGGATTTCCTCGAGGACTGTGAAAGGTTCATTTTTGATAGTGTTCATCCTGCATATTTATTTAAAGTGATCGATTAAAAGACCGTGATTTTATTTTGACTCAAGAGAAAACTATCAATTTTGAAAGTTGCAATCCAAAACGAAACACCTTTGCGAATACAGCCCTTCAGCACCTCAGGAAAGAAGATTTTAGGGCTGTGTTTGCTAATTAATCAAAAAATTACAAGAGGACCTTAGGTGTCTATTCTTGCAAAAACAGCCTCCCGGTGCCCTCTTGGGGTATTTTGGACAAGAACAACACTACCTAATTTATTTATGACAGAAAAATGACACTTCATATTTATTTTTGTTATTTTTTGCAAAAAATGGAGTTGGACCCGATGAGGGTTGCCTACGTATCCCACATCTGGTGAGAATCAAAGTTGCGTATTTCGGAAAATTTTGACGCAACAGAAAACATAAACATTTTGAAATGGCCCATTTTTTTCCTTTTCTTCAAAAATTTTTGGTTGAGTTTTGGGATATTTTGGACACCAGGTTTTTCACAGGAAGGTAATTTCCTCTCTCTTACCTTAATTTGGTTTTTCTCAATTTTTCTCCCTTATTCTAGAAGCTGTCAACATGCCATCCGAGTCAAAGAAATGTACAAGTAGCAAGTAAAATGCATCAGGATGGTCTTTTGATTTTGGGTGTATCTGTCCTAGACGCACCTAATCCATGTACCGAGAATACAGAAACTTCACTCGCTTTGCAACTTGTCTGAACCTCAATCTAAAATTGGGATATGACTCTAACAGAAGAGAAGTTACACGAAGTGCACCCTTCCCAGATGATTTAGAAGACTCAGAGAGGGGAGGGTTTCACAACAATTTATATACAGTTCAACAATATCAAAGCGGTAAAAAGCAACATTTAGCACATTAGGCCCAAATAGGTAAATAAAACCAGATAATAAATAATCCAAATATAACAATTATTTAAAGCTCGAATTCTTGAAAATGAACCAGAGATTCTGGGTTCGATGTCCCTAGCAGAGTCGCCAGAGCTGTCACACCTCCTTTTTATACCCGAAGGGATATAAAGGAGTTTTTTCCAACTAAAGTGACAATCAAAACTGGATTATTATATTTAAAATTCAGAGTTACTGCTTAAGATAATTTATGATGTCCCAAGTCACCGGTTTCAAATCAAACATCGAGGAAAGATTGACTCTGTTTTATAGTCTACGAACACAGAAAGCCGGGTAAGGAATTATGTTAACCCGAGAGAAGGTGTTAAGCATTATCGGATTTCTTGGTTTTAGCACGGTCGCTCAACTATTATTATTATTAGCCTATTTATCTGATTGTAAAACACTTTTAAAACCTATGTGCATTTCTAACTATGTCACCACTTTTAATTATTTAAAAAATTAATTTGAGGTTATTTAAAATACATTTCAAATCATGCTACATGAAATGCACCCGTGATTTACGACACGTTCTATTTAACCTTGTTAGAAATTAGAATCGGGTCACATGACAAGTACACCTGAATTTTAGTAATAGTCGTAATAATTATATAATTAACGCACCTAAAGAAAACTACGAAGTTCAGTTTTTAATATCTAAGTTATGAGATTAGTATGAGGGCCATAGATGATTTAATTAAGATGGCACACCTCACTCCATTTTAAAGAACTATACTCAAGTGGGCCAAATGGCGTTTTTGTTCACAAACAATTAGGATTTAAGGCTTTGGATGATGGACAAGGAAATATAGATCAGGCCTATAATAATGTGGACAAAATGCTGGGCCAATAGCTAGCCCAGTACATTATTAAACGAGCATAGAGGGAAGAACGTTGGGATTGCATGGGCTTCTGAAATCGAGACCAACAAACATAGACCTTGAAACATTTTGCCAGGCTTCATACCTTATTTGGGGCTGACGCCCAAGCCCAAACACCCCAAAAATACACATTCAAAATTAATTGAAGTGAAATAATCAACTATTAATACATGTTCATGCAGATATTAAACGACAAACTGGACCCTGTTTTGAACACGTGAAAGGTCACTGGGACTCAATTGAGGCCCCAAATGAAAAATGAAAAGGTTCACATCACTTTCATTAGCCTTTTTTTTGTTTCAAACCACAACTTGGAGTACCACAGAGAAACATATTTCTGCACATTCAATCACTACACAGCAGTCAAACCAGTTGAGTCCCATTGCTCTTTTCACCTTGATTTTGTTTTGTATCAACTCACACATCTAACTACCATTAGCCTGCTAATGAAAATAGGCTTTGAGCCAAACTAAAGGGAAACAAATCATGTAAAAATAGTAGATAATCAGTAGAGGAGTAACCTTGAAATCCAAAATAAACTCAACTCCAAAACATCAAAGAGACGACATTAACTACTTGGATTACGATTTTTCATGAAACTGATATACTAATGATTATTTGCCAAGGTGAATATGATCTGTCCACCCAAGCTTTAAACCACAGCAATAGATTTATCAATTTCTGACACCATATCGACAACAGACCTATTTTTGGGCTTAATACTTGCTGATTTGGCCAATTAGTGGCCAAATTCACAAACTACAGCCAACACTCAATAACAACAGCCTTCAACAACCCTCAAATATGCATCACTTTGAGCAGGATCATTCATTCCACAGGAATAGACATCATACATGGCACAACAAAGCTAATTATGAAACAGATTTCAGCATATAAGGCTGGTGACTCAAACAATGGTAAATCTAGGACATTAGATCTCTAATAATGAACAAGAAATCATTCAAATACATATGAAACCACTGAGATAAACTGAGTGTCCAAAGTTATGAATACTAACACTATATCACATTCATTAACAGAAATAACATACTTAATTAAAGCTGGAAATAAAACTATATGACAAATACTAAACCATGACATAAAAACTACTTGAACTAGAATCAAACTTTAAAATAAAACTGGAGCTTAAGCATTGGAGCATCAACTTTCATTCTGCATTTATACTCCCATTCCAAAGATTAAAAAATGTACCTGGATACAAGCAATCAAAGCAAAGGAATAAATCTTTGAACTCGACACGGGACAAAGGAAACAGTAGAACCAGCAACAAAAGATGCAGCAACAATAACCAATGTTAGCTTCAGATTAAGTCATTTCCTTCACTCCAAAATCACCAGAAATCGAATGGAGAGTTTTCCTTAAACCTTTGTGAACAAGAAAAGAGTGGAAAAGGTGAAGACAAGCACCAATATTTTTAGAAAAAGTTTTCAGTCGTTTTCACTTTTTGGAGTCCTCATTCCCCCTTCAGAAAATGGGAGAATGAACCTCTTATAGCCAGCTTTAGGCAACAAAATTGATTTTTAAACTTTTACTATTACCCCTTGCCCAATTTTCTTTTTTTCATTTCAGGCCATATCATTTGAACCTACTTAGCAATTTATCCAATTCCCACCTTCCTAGACAGTTAGCCAAGATTCTTTCTATTCAATTCCCCTAAATACCCTCAAAACAAATGCCATTTACTTTCAACCAAAGCTGGGATTTGTACCCTCTAAACAATTGAAACCCCAAACTTCCCTTAGGACTTTGTACTAACGGGCCTGTCTGCATGCAAGGTAGGCCCCAGACCAATAAAAACCCAAAATATGCAATTTCGAAAGAAGAAGAAAGAGAAACAGTAATCAAGACAAATTAATTTAAAAAAACTAATTGAACTCGAGATGAGAGAACAGAATCAACTAATGAATGCCTGTGAAATCTCCTTGCAAATGTGATTCGCTTTAAAAATTCGAATCTTGTTCGAAATGAACCAAAAATAATGCTAAGAAATTTTTCTCGCTGAGAACAATCAACTAGCGTAGGTTTTGGTCAAATCAAATCTTAAAACTTCAAAGAAATTGAACAGGGGGAAAACCAGGATTTTCACTTCTTTTTTAGATCTGCAATTGGAGGAATTTGGTAGGGTTTTGAGAAAAATTGGTGGTGGATTAATGATGAGGGTGAGGTGGTGAGTGTATCATATGAACTTGGCCATATTTGGAGAATGCCACCGCCGTGAGGCGATTCTCGGCGGTGGTGATTTAGAGAGACAAATTGGGGGGTGGGGGGTTCTGTGAGTTTGAATTGGGGTGGGGGGCTTATCCGACACTTTTAAGGGAATTGATTAGCCAGATAAGGACCGTTGGATGAGATTGAATGTAGGGTTGAGAAAACATGTGACAAAACGGGATCGTTTTGGTCATTTGGCCAAAGTTGGATTGGATTGGGCTTGCTGGCGTTTGGAAATTAATTGGGCCAATTTTAAGAATTTGCCCAATTTTAAAAAGACAAGACCAACTACAATCCTCCCATCTTCTTTTTCTTTGTTCTTTTCCATTTTTCTTTCTTTTTTTATTTAAAATAAAAAAATCCTAAATTAATCTAAATTGCAAGATTAAACTAATCACCTAATTATAAAAATTATAAAAAATTATTTAATCCTAAGTTAAAGAGGAAAATCAATAATTTAAAAGGTAAAAATGTAAAATGGGCCATTTTGAGATTTTTATTTTTAAAGCAAATAATTAACTAATTAATTCCTAAAATATTAAAACAAACCTAGATGCAATGCATGGTATTTTTGATATTTTTCATGATTTTTAATAAAATTAAACGTGCGCAGAAATGCAAACAATTGATAAAATTCTATGAAATTCCTAAAAATGGCAAATAATTAAGAAAAAAATATATTTTCTTGGGATTTTATAGGAGTAATTCATATAGTGCAAAAATCACGTGCTCACATATGTATCGTTTATTCTTTTTCCCTGCAAAACAATCTTGTCAGTGGTAAGATTAATTACAAAATATTTGGTAGAGGTGAAAGCTACCAAGTTACCTTTATCACATAATTGTGATATACTGAATAGACTGTACTTTAGGTCATCTATCAAGTAGGCATTCTCAACAGAGTGAGAAACAGTCTTACCTACCTTTCCAACCCCAATGATCTCAGCTTTCTTCCTATTACCAAAGGAGATATTACCTCCTTTGAACTTCTCAAGTGAAAGGGACTGGTTCTTGCTTCCTGTCATATGCTTTGAGCAGTCACTATCCACGTACCATATTTAGCTGCTCCCCTTCACTTGGACCAGCAAAAAGAAATCAGGGGTTAGTCTTAAGAACCCAAACTAGTTTGGGTCCCTTTCTAAAGGCAAAAGGGTAAATCAGATTCTTTTTAGCCCAAACTGGCAGCCTATTTTTTCCTTGAACAAATTCTTTATTATTTGGACTAGCCTTTTCTTTTGCAATACATTCACTCACTTTTACAGTGACCAGTTTTACCACAATGTGTGCAAATTTTGTTCTCGGGAAGTGTGACGTACTTGCTTTTGGGATCCCACTTAGGTGTAGGGGTCCCGTAGCCAAGTCCTCTCTTTTCCCTACAATGGTATTCGTGTAGCCATGAAAGTTCATCGGAGGATCTATTCCATTTACAGGTTCTGTCTAGCTCGTACTTAACCTTATTTAGATCCTCCTTAAAGACTATTATCTACTCATCTCTTTTGTACAACTTATCTTTCATTTTTTCTACATATTCTTCTAAAGTGAGTTGTGTGTGATCAGCTTTGTTTTTACCAGTTCCTAATTTCAATTTTAGATTTTCAGATTTAAGCTCTAGGACAATGGTGTCAAGTTCATGAACCTTGTTCTTTAACTCAGCATTTTTACTTTCACTTTCACTATCCCTAAGTTCCAGGTTTTTGTACTTAGCTTTCAAACTCACACACTCCTTAGGCAACTGTTTCTTTTCATTGCTTAGATCCTCAGATTCATCAATGAAATCCAGGAGTAACTCAAATTGCCTTTCTTTAGACAAAAATTTAATCTTGTTTTTGAGACGAATTATACTTACCTCATATTCCTCATCGGATTCTCCAATTGCCATAAGTGCTTGATCATCTCCATTTTCACCCTCTGAGTCCTCATCTGAGCTTTCTCCCCAGGCAACAACCATAGCCTTTGTTGATGCTTTGTTCTTCTTGGGTTGAACATGTTCCTTCTTCTTGTTCCTACATTCAGCTCTTTCCTTCTTCGATTCAATTTCCTATTGAGGGTAGCTTTTTATGTGGTGATCAGTCTTCCCACACTTGTAATAACCCTCATTGTTTTTTTAGGAACCCTTGGTTTGCTGTAGCTTCCACTTCTTGAAGGGCCATTTCCTCTCATTATGTACTTCTTGAAGTCTTTTGTGATCATGGTCATCATCCTCCTCTAGATCAGCACCTTCGGTGACTCTGAATACCAGGCTCCTTTCCTTCTTAGGTGCATCCATCTTCATGGTTTGCCTTCTAAGTTCATAGGCAGTAAGATTTCCAATTAGCTCATCCAATTTCAAAGCGGCAATGTTCTTTGATTCCTGAATAGCGGTGATTTTGCTTTCCCAAGAGACTGGTAGAAACCTTGTCAAAATCTTCTCAATTTTGTCTTCTTCAAGAATAACCCTTCCAAGAGACTTAAGTTCATTTGTCAGTGTGGTGAACCTTGTATACATCTCCTGGATAGTTTCCCCTTCCTTCGTGGTGAGATTCTCATATTGAGAATACAACAGTGTTTTTCTGGACCTCTTCACTTGAGGTGTTCCTTCATGAGCCACTTGAAATTTCCTTAGCAATGGTAGAACTTTGAATTCTACTATACTTTTTTGGACCAAGTCCACACACAAGCCATTCCTTGGTTTTAGCATTCTTTTCCCATTTCCTCAAATCCTCAACAGTGCATTCAGCTCTTGTTTTTGGCACTTCTACTCCTTCAGTAGTCTTCTTCGTGGTAGACAGGGGACTATCAGTGACAATGTCCCATAGCTCATAGTCTTATCAAATGATATGATCTCTCATTCTGTTTCTCCACCAAGAGTAGTACTGGCCATTAAAGAGTGGAGGGCCTAGCGGTGGATTCCCCTTCCCAGTTTCCAGGTGGTGCACTCATCTTGATCTTTTCCTAAGGTGTTAGCCTCTTTAAGGATAACCTGCTATGATACCAATTGATGTTTTATACTTCAATACCACACAATTGGGCGGGGGGAGGGGGGGTTGTCACACCTCCTTTTTATGAGTTTTAATACATCCCGCGAAGGGCTTAAAGGAGTTTTTCCACTTAAAGGACAGTCGGAACGGGATTTATTATTATTTATTCAGAGTCGCCACTTGGGAGATTAATGGTGTCCCAAATCATCGGTTAAATCCCGAACCGAGGAAAATATGACTCTGTTAACAATCTGCAAACTAGAAATCCGGATAAGGAATTTTGTTAACCAGGGAGAAGGTGTTAGGCACTCCCGAATTTCGTGGTTCTAGCACGGTCGCTCAACTATTATATTTGATTTTATCTGATTTTCATACATATTCTATTTTTATGTGCCTTTTATTAATAACCCGCTTTTGTTGTATTTATTGTTTATTTTTACGAGAATTGCAACGTCGTAAAAATGTATCTCGAACCACGCCGTATCAGTATGCCTGTGGCCTCTAATACATTTCAACTTCGTTGAGATTTGGATTTGGGTCACATAAATGTGCACCCATTTTTAAGAAGGTAATATTATTAACATACGCGCCTAAAGCGACTACGCATTTAATAACTTTGGGGAAGACCGTAAAATTCGATAAACGGTCTATCCCGAATTTTTAGATATTTTTATTTAAGCAATTATTGAGGGCCCCGCAATTATGTATTTGATTTATTGGGCGTGGTTCATCTCCATTTTATTTAAGATCAATCCTAAAGTATACTATATTTTCTATTTTTTTTGTCCTTAAGTCAAAGCAAAAAGCCCTAATTAATTTGAACATTTTATTATTGTGTATAAACAATCTTCAATTTTTAGATTTTTTTTTAACAGGCCCATTATACATATGTTGTTAAAAGACTATAGAGAATAGGACTTAGACAGGCCCAGGCCTTCACAAATCAAGCTGAATATTGACATGGGCTTGTGTTAGGTGAACTGAAGCCCAAAATCACATCAGGCCACTGAGCTCTACGCTGAATTGAAATTTAACGCAAACAGGATACAAAAACATGGTGAATT
>MDKF010625620.1:0-13134 GCA_026770625.1 Nicotiana glauca | reverse complement strand
CTGCTATCTTCCAAAACCAAAAATAGTCCGTTTGATCACCCGAAATCACCCCGAGGCCCCCGGGACCTCAACCAACAACACCAACCTACCCCAAAACATCATACGAACATGTTCCAATCATCAAAACATGTCAAACAACACAAAAATCATCAATTCACCATGGATTCAAGCCTAAGTTAAACTAAAACTTCCGAAACTCATATTCGATCAAAAACCCGGCCAAACGACGTCCGAATGACCTGAAACTTTGCACACATATCCAAAATCACCTAACGAAGCTACTGCAACTCTCGGAATTCCATTCCGAACCTCGGATCAAAATCTCACCTATCAACCAAAATCCGCCAAAATTCAAACTTCGCCAATTCAAGCCTAATTCTACACTGGACCTCCAAATTCAATTCCGATCGCTCTCCTAAGTCACAAATAATCCCCCAAAGCTAACCGAACCACCGAAACTCACATCCGAGCCCTCTAACTATGTAGTCAACATCCGGTTGACTTTTTCACAACAAACTTCCTTCTAAGAGGCTAAGTGCCTCATTTCCAACTAAAACCAATCCAACTCTATCCGGTTAACTCAAACACTGATATTAAATCGTAGAGGGACATAATATGGGGGAAACGGGGCGGTAACTCACGTGACGACGGGCCGGGTCGTCACATCCTCCCCAACTAAAACAAACGCTCATCCTCGAGCGGGTCAAGAAACATACCTGGAGTCTCAAATAGGTGGGGATATCTACTCCGCATCTCCTGCTCGGTCTCCCAAGTAGCCTCCTCCACGGGCCGACCTCTCCACTGTACCTTCACTGAAGCAATATCCTTGGACCTCAACTTTCGAACCTGTCTACCCAGAATAGCCACCGGCTCCACGTCATATGACAAATCAACATCCAGCTGGACTGTGCTGAAATCCAACACATAAGACGGGTCCCCAACATACCCCCGGAGCATAGACACATGGAATACCGGATGCACACTAGACAAGCTTGGTGGAAAAGCAAGCTCATATGCCACCTCTCCAATCCTCTTGAGTATCTCAAAAGGCCCAATGAACCTCGGGCTCAACTTCCCTTTCTTCCCGAGCCGCATGACACCCTTCATGGGCGAAACCTTCAACAAGACCTTCTCGCCTACCATATAAGACACATCACGAACCTTCCGGTCCGCATAACTCTTCTGGCACGACTGTGCTATACGAAGCCTCTCCTGGATCAACTTCACCCTCTCTAAAGCATCCTGAACCATCTCAGTCCCCAATAATCTATCCTCACCGGGCTCGAACCATCCAACAGGAGATCTATACCGCCTACAATACAATGCCTCACACGGGGCCATGTGAATACTCGACTGATAACTGTTGTTGTAGGCAAACTCTGCAAGCGGCAAAAACATATCCCATGAACCTCCAAAATAACTAACACGGGCACACAACATGTCCTCCAAAATCTGAATAGTGCGCTCCGACTGTCCGTCCGTTTGAGGATGAAATGATGTGCTCAACTCTACCTGCGTACCCAGCTCCCGCTAAAATACCCTCCAGAACTGAGAAGTGAACCGAGTACCTCTATCCGAGATAATAGACATTGGGACTCCATGTAACCTGACAATCTCCCGAATAAAGATCCCTGCCAGCCGCTCCGATGAGTAAGTAGTACATACTGGAATGAAGTGCGTGGACTTGGTCAGCCGATCCACAATCACCAAACTGAATAAAACTTCCTCTAAGTCCAAGGGAGACCACTCACGAAATCCATAGTAATCCTCTCCCATTTCCACTCAGGAATGACCATACGCTGAAGAACACTGCCCGGTCTCTGATGCTCATACTTGACCTGCTGACAGTTGAGACATCGAGTTACATAACTCACAATATCCTTCTTCATCCTCCTCCACCAGTAATGCTGTCTCAAGTCCTGATACATCTTCGCGGCACACAGATGAATGGAGTACCGCGAGCTGTGAGCCTCCCCTAGTATCAACTCCCGAAGCCCATCAACATTGGGCATGCAAATCCGGCCCTGCATCCTCAATATATCGTCACTATCAATAGTCACGTCTCGGGCTTCATCATGCTGAACTCTGTCCTTGAGGATAAGCAAATGTGGATCATCATACTGACGCTCTCTGATGCGGTCATACAAGGAGGACCGAGAAACAACGCAAGCCAACACCCGACTCGGCTCTAAAATATCTAATCTCACCATCCGATTGGCCAACTCCTAAACATCAACTGCAAGGGGCCTCTCCCCAACTGGAATATATGCCAAGCTGCCCATACTAACCGCCTTCTGGCTCAAAGCATCGGCCACTACATTGGCCTTCCCCGGATGATACAATATGATAATGTCATAATCCTTAAGCAACTCAAGCCACCTCCGCTGTCTCAAATTAAGATCTTTCTGTTTGAACAGATGCTGAAGGCTGCGATGATCAGTATACACCTCACAAGAAACTCCATACAAGTAGTGCCTCCAAATCTTCAGAGCATGGACTATAGCTGCTAGCTCCAAATCGTACACAGGGTAGTTCTTCTCATGGGGCTTCAACTGACGAGAAACATATGCAATAACTCTACCCTCCTGCATCAGCACACATCCGATGCCAACTCTCGAGGTATCATAATACACGATGTAGGAACCTGAAGCTGATGCCAATATCAATACTGGAGCCGTGGTCAAATCTGTCTTGCGCTTCTGAAAGCTCTCCTCACACTCCTCGGACCACACAAAGGGAGCACCCTTCTGAGTCAACTTGGTCAAGGGTGACACAATAGAAGAAAATCCCTGAACAAACCGGCAATAATACCCTGCCAACCCAAGGAAACTACGGATCTTAGTGGCTGAGGTCGGTCTAGGCCAACTCTGCACCGCCTCTATCTTCTTCGGATTAACCTGTATACCATCACTGGACACCACGTGTCCCAGAAAAGCCACAGACCCAAGACAGAACTCACACTTGGAGAACTTTGAATAAAGTTTCTCCTCCCTCAATCTCTGCAATACTACTCTCAAATGCTGGGCGTGCTTCTCTTGGCTACGCGAGTACACCAGGATGTCATTAATAAACACAATCACAAAGGAATCCAGATACGGCTGGAACACGCTGTTCATCAAATGCATGAACGCGGCTGGGGCATTAGTCAGCCCAAAAGACGTAACTAGAAACTCATAATGCCCATATCTCGTCCTAAAAGTTGTCTTCATAATATCAGAATTCTTGATCTTCAGCTGGTGATAGCCTGATCGAAGATCAATCTTCGAGAATACCCTCGCTCCCTGGAGCTGATGAAACAAGTCATCAATACGGGGTAGTGGATACTTATTCTTCACTGTCACCTTGTTCAGCTGCCTGTAATCAATACACATTCTCATTGAGCCATCTTTATTCTTCACAAATAAGACCGGTGCACCGCATGGTGACGCACTAGGATGAATAAACCCCTTATCTAGGAGTTCCTGAAGCTGGTCCTTCAATTCCTTCAGCTCGGCTGGTGCCATACGATAGGGAGGAATAGAGATAGGCTGAGTGCCCGACACCAGGTCAATACCGAAATCAATATCCCTATCCGGCGGCATGCCCGACAGGTCCGATGGAAACACATCCGGAAAATCCCTCACAACGGGAACATAATCAAGGTTGGGAGTCTCAGCTCCAACATCCCTCACAAATGCCAAATATGATAAGCATCCCTTCCCAATAATTCGCTGGGCCTTCAAGAAAGAGATTACCCTGCTGGGTACATAATCAATCATACCATGCCACTCGATCCTCGAAATACCCGACATAGCCAATGTGACTGTCTTGGCATGACAATCTAGAATAGCATGGCATGATGATAGCCAATCCATTCCTAGAATAACATCGAAATCTACCATGCTCAATAGCAGCAAGTCAACTCGGGTCTCCAGACCCCCAATAGTAACAAGACAGGACCGATATACATGGTCCATAATAGTATTACCCACCGAGGTAGATACGTGCACAGGTAACGCAAGACACCCTCGGGTCATACCCAAATGATGAGCAACGTATGAAGATACATAGGAATAAGTAGAACGGGATCAAATAAAACTGAGGCATCCTCGTGGAAGAGTGAAATAATACCTGTGATAACAGCATCCGAAGCAACAGCATCTGATCGGCCCTGAAGAGCATAGAATCGAGCATGACCACCACCCGATCGACCTCCCCCTCTGGGGCGACCCCTAGCTGCCTAACCCTCACCCCTAGCTGGCAGGGCGGGTGCTAAAGATACTGGGCCAGAAGATGAGGGCTGTCCCCTCTGCTGAGATGAACTGGATGCACGACAAGGACACTTCCTCCGTATATGCCCAAACTTACCACACTCATAGCAACTCCCAGGTGCTGGGGCTGGGACTGAAGGGAACCCCTCACGCTAGAGTGGCTAGCTGATGAACTCGGCCGGGATGAACCCTGAACAGATGGGGCATGAGACGAACTCTGTGCTAGAAGTGCACTAAGAGATGACTGACTCTGTTGAGAGCCCTGATAACCCCGACCAGAAGATGACCCACGGTACTCTGAGCGAGCTGGCTGAGGAGGCTTGAAAGAACGACCTCTGCTCTGTTGAACCTGGCCCCTAGACGGAGCACCACTGAAGCTACCTGATCCTCGAGACCTCTTGGCCTCCCTCTCCTATCTCTCCTAACGACGAGCCGTCTCAATATCACGAGCAATATCCACTGCATCCTCAAAGGTATGGCTCAGGACCCTCTCTCGAGTCATCAGAATACGGATGGGATAAATGAGTCCACAAATCGTCTACTCCTCTCCTGATCAGTCGAAACCATCAATGGAGCATAACGAGCTAACTCTGAGAACCTCACCTCATACTGCGTCACAGACATATCTACCTGACAGAGCCACTCAAACTGCCTACGCAGCTCCTCCCTCTGCGACCGTGGTAGCCACTTCTCCAGAAAAATAGTGGAGAACTCCTGCCATGACAATGGCGCTGCACCTGCCAGCCTACGATGCTCATATTCCTCCCACCATGTAAAGGCTGCTCCTGAGAACTAAAAGTTGGTAAATGATACCCCGCTCGACTCTAAGATCCCTGCTGTCCGAAGCATACGTCGACACTTCTCGAGAAAACCCTGGGCATCCTCTCCCGGAACACCACTTAAAGTAGGAGGTGAGAGCTTGTTGAACCTCTCAAGACGTCGCTGCTCATCGTCTGGCATCACTGGAACCCCATCGCCCTGAACTGGGACAACCGACTGAACTGGGGCAACCGGCTGAACTGGGGCAACCAGCTGAGCTGGTGGAACCTCTGGTGTTTGCAAACCCTGCACTACCTGCTTAGGAGTGCGATCTGCGGGGGTCTGATGATCACCCCCGGTCTAAGATGTAGTTGCGGCGGTAGTAGCCGAGACTGTCTAAGCCAGGCCAGTGCAAATCGATAAAATCTGAGCTAGGGCATCATGAAGACCCAGAATCACAATAGGCACAGCTGGTGCCTGAGCAGATGCTGCTGGAATCTCTACAGCTGGAGGCTGATCCTGAGTGGGGGCAACTGGTGGGTCAACTGGTGCTGCCCCTGCTGCTCTGCCTTGACCACGACCACGGCCGCATCCATGGCCTCTAGTGTGTTGCAATGGTGGTCATCCACCACGTCCGGTAGTATGTGTTCTCGCCATCTGCGAGAGAATAGAATACAGAAGTTTAGTTCTCGGATCAACAAAGTCGCACGACAAAAATTTCAAGATACGAAGTTTTTTTCCTAAAGGTTCTGCAGCCTCCCGAGGATAAGTACAGACGTCTCCATACCAATCCGCGAGACTCTACTAAACCGGCTCATGACTTGCAAGACCTGGTAACCTATGCTCTGATACCAACTTGTCACGACCCAAACCCCAATCGTGATGGCGCCCAACACCTTGTTAGGCTAGCCCGACCATTTGAACATTTCCAACCCAATTATTAAACTTAAAATACCAATTAAGCAAAGATTTTAGAACTGATAGTAATAGAAACAGTGCGGAATCGACAATAATAGTAATAATAACCCATAACAGATCTGGCGTCGCAAGTCAGAGCCTCTAAATATAGCTGGGCAACATCTTATACATAAACAAGTCTAGTGCGGGAGTAAAACAAATGACAAGAGGTGAAATCTGGTCCTGCGGACGCCGGCAACTACCTCGATAACTCCGATACTGAACTGAGCAGCAGCAACTAATCTCAGCTAAACCTTCGGGATACCTGTATCTGCACACAGGGTGCAGGGAGTAAAGTAAGTACTCCAACCCAGTGAGTAATAGCAATAAATAACAACTGAAAATAAGAAATCCGGTAAGAACACTACACAGTTCAATAATCAACAGTAAGGGCAGTAAATACTCGCTAAATAGGGAAATCTGGTCAAAAAATCTCCTACAGTCTGACAATTTAACAACAATGCTACGGCGTGCAGCCGGATCCACACCTAGTACTGGTGCGGCGCAGCCTAATCCAATATATTATATATAATGCTGCAGCGCGCAGCCTGATCCAATAATAATAGTCGACTGCGCTCACTGGGGGTGTGTGCAGACTCCGGAGGAGCTTCTTCAGCCCAAGCGCTATAATATTACGGCGTGCAATCCGATCCACATAATATATCACTACGGCGTGCAGTCCGATCCATATAATATATTACTATGGCGTGCAGTCCGATCCATATATAATATACTACTGCGGCGTGTAGTCCGATCCATTACATGTATATGTATATACTGCTCTGGCCTGCAGCCCGATCTGGTATATATAAAATACCCTCACTATAGGGTCCTTGACCCCTCTCAGTCAATATAGACTTGGCCTCTCGGGCCCACTCAGCTAAGACAGGGCATTCAAACCTAGGTATTTCTCATTTAGAGTGCAATTTGCTAATACCGGTTTATATTATATGTTACAGTTTAGGACATGAATGAAAGTATGTCTTCAACAGGTAAAGTGAGGTCAATTATCTCAACATGCTCCCTAAGGGTTCTACAGATCGGCACAAGTCCCCAAACATGGCAACTAGCCCAGAATATACGGTTATAAGCTCAGTCTCAGTCAAAAGCATAGTAAGTCCTCAATCGGGATGGACCGAGTCCAAATCCCTAGCAATAACATGACCACGGTTATCATACGACGCGTATCTCATCTCAACATAGCACCACATAGTGCAAATACGGGGTTTCAAACCCTTAGTATATCATTCATAACCATTACTCACCTCAAACCGACCAAAATCCTAGCTCGCCTTGCACTTTCCTCGCAAATCGACCTCCTCGAGTGTAGAATTCGACCAAAACCACAATTAATAGGTTATAATAAGCTAATGGTACATAACCCAATTAAAAGAGCTCGAAAAACACCCAAAAATACGAAGTTGGCAAAACTCGAGCCCCAGGCCCACTTCTCGAAAAATTAAGAAATTCACATCACCGGATTCCTCGTCTCGCCATGAGTCCGTACATATAAAATTCATCAAAATCGGAGTTCAAATGGGCCATCAAATCCCAAATTTACATTCCAAAAAACAAGCCTTAGTTTCTTCAATTTTTACCCAAATTTCAGAGAACTAAAGGATGATTCTTCAATTAAATTGTGTCTCTAGGCCACGAGACTTACCTCCAATCACTTCCCGTCAAAATCCCCTTCAAAATCTACCAACAAGCTCTCAAGGTGGTGCAAAAATGGAGGAAATATGAGATAGGTCGCGGATGAAATGTTATTAAAACCCTTCTGATCGCCCAGATATTACCCTATGCTATCGCAGCCCTGCTATTGCGATCGCATGGCACAAATTTCAAACTTCCATATTTCCTCTTATGCGATCGCACTACAAACCACGCGATCACATAGCACAATTCACTGCCAGGGACCCCAGGCCCAAATACACTACGCGATCGCAGCCTCCCCTATGCGAACGCACAACCCAAACTTCCGAACCTATGCAATCGCACTGCCTATTACGTGATCGCATAGAACAAATTTGATCCTCTTCCAAAACCTCCTATGCGATCGCAATTCTCCCCATGCGATCGCATAGATCAATTCTTTGCAACACTTCAGCAGCAAAATCTGCTATCTTCCAAAACCAAAAATAGTCCGTTTGATCACCTGAAATCACCCCGAGGCCCCCGGGACCTCAACCAACAACACCAACCTACCCCAAAACATCATACAAACTTGTTCCAATCATCAAAACATGTCAAACAACACAAAAATCATCAATTCACCATGGATTCAAGCCTAAGTTAAACTAAAACTTCCGAAACTCACATTCGATCAAAAACCCGACCAAACGACGTCCGAATGACCTAAAACTTTGCACACATATCCAAAATCACCTAAGAAAGCTACTGCAACTCTCGGAATTCTATTCCAAACCTCGGATCAAAATCTCACCTATCAACCAAAATCCGCCAAAAATCAAACTTCGCCAATTCAAGCCTAATTCTACACCGGACCTCCAAATTCAATTCTGATCGCTCTCCTAAGTCACAAATCATCCACCAAAGCTAAACAAACCACCGGAACTCACATCCGAGCCCTATAGCTAATAGTCAATGTAAATGCCTAATTTTTTCCCCATCTTTTTCTTATATATATATGTATGTATGTATGTGTGTGGTTGTTTGTTCTTATTTGTATATGTATAGGTTTTAAGAATTGAGTAGTGGTTTGATAAATGGGGTAGGAGTTGGGCTAGTGTACAACTTAATTAAAATTGTGCCAAAATTGGCCCAAAATTTGAGCCCAAAGAACCCAAATTCGGTCCAAAAGGGGCTGCCAAGAAGAGCATAAAATGACGTAGTTTAGTCTTGAAACTACGCCGTTTTGGTTAAGTGACAAGATTCAATCTCATCCACCCATCTTGATTTAATCCAACGGTCCTAGTTTGATCTTCATCCTAGGTATTTAAAGCCTAAAATTCCCAAATATTTTCCCCATTTCCCCATTATTTCCTCTCTCTTCTTTCCCTTTCATCACCCCCTCTTCTCTCTCCCCCAAGCCGTCGGCGCCGCCCCATTGCCGCAACCGGAAATCGTCCACCGACGGCGGCCGACCTTCAATCTGCCCCAAAATTTCACCATGTAATCTCCACCACCTCCTCTTTTCATATCTCCAAACCAAATCCTTCAAAAAACTCTCAAACTCCTTGAATCTTAGATCTAAGAAACTTTTCCGTCACTTTTTCGCCCAAGTTATTGAAGTTCCGGGTACTACCACCCTACAATACATACATCAACGGATAGAGCTCCTCAAGACCTAGCCATTGATGTCAATTCTACCTCAAAAATCCGGCGACCAAAATCCGGCGATTTCCCCGAACATCCTTCTTGGCATACCACCATTTTTTGGCCATTTGAATTGTAAAATGGTAAAATGCTATTATTTTTTCATGACTGATTTTTATTTTTAATTTTTAATTTTTAGATTTTTATTTTTTATTTATTATTAATTATTTTATCATTAGTTTTTGAAGTTTGAAATGTTAAATTTTCTGTTTTTGCACTTGCTGAAATAGTAAAATAGTTTTGTACTGATAAAAGTAAAGTAGTGAAAAATACTTAAGAGTATATGGTATTTGTTTGTTTGTTTATTTACTTCTTCAAGACTTTTTGAGTACAAAACTCAAAAGTCATTTATTTGGTAAGGAATATAGACTTTTGGATAATTTTTTAATAAAAGTCTATCCTTGAACAACAAAATACAGATTTTTGTTTGAAATACTCTCTTTTGACAAGATTTGGTCGAGAAAGTCTTGCTTTTTGAATTTAAGAGCAGACTTTGTAGAAAATCTATCAAAAAGATTATCTTTAAATTTTTGAAATAGCTGTTTGTTTTGATATATAGGGGTATTCCATTATACTTTTAAAAAAAAGAAGGGGACACTGGTGTGAGCACGTGATTTTTGTCTTATATATGAATTATTCCAAAAAATTCAAACAAGATGATTTTTTTTATTATTTTACAATTTCTTTGTGAATTTCGTGTTAATTGATTGCATTTTATTCATATGAAAATACAAAAATATGCACTTTAATTTCATTTCATTTTAGTAATAATTAGGTATCAAGTTGTTTTAGAACAGATTTAAAAGAAAATCACAAAAAAATAATTGCTTGGCACCTTGTTGTTGCATTTATCTTTAAATAGTATTTCTTTAAAATAATTTTAGAATATAAAATAGTTTAATTTTAAATTAAGTCCTTAGTGTAACATTTTAATAAAATTAGAAAAAATATAAAAATACAAAAGAAATGAAAACAAAACAAATTGAAAAGAAAAAAAATACAAAAGGATGGGGCTATCCATAAATGAACGAATTGGGCCTGGTATTTCCAGCCCATGGGAATTAATTCCCTCCCAGGCCAGCCCACCCGGTCCAATCCATGCCCCTGAGACCTTCAAAACGACATAGTATGAAGGTGATACTACGTCGTTTTGAGTTAACAATTAATGAATTAATCCTGGCCCTCCATTGATTCCAATCCAACGGCCTCTATTGGTTCTCCATTTTACATAAAAATGTCTGAATTCTCTTTCAATTTCAGAGATAAAGACCCTTCTTCCTCTTACATCTCTACCTCCGCCGGCTCCGCCCAGCGCCGCCGCCGGAAATCGCCCACGGCGACGGCCAGCGTCCATTCACCCCCAAATTCACATCACAACACCACCTCCCCTCCCTCTTTCCATTCCCACCATTGGATTCCCTCAAATACGAACCCATCGCCTCAAACAAACCCCGCCGCCTTCGTTAGAACCCTACCGCCGGCGAACGCAACTTATGCCAATGGTCACCAAATTAACACCCATTGTTCCCCTTCTCACTCCCTTTTCATTCCTCCAAGTGGCTTCCCTCGAACCTTATCCTAAGGCATCAAATTTTAAATCAAAACCTTCCGGCCAAAATCTCACCCCGTCCAAAAAATCCCAAATTCATACCATACACTCCCTAGACCTCCCTTATCCTTAATCCTTAACTAAAACCCCTCAAATCCCACCGGAACTCATCAAAATTCAAATTTGAGTTTTTCCGGCCAACAGACCCTAACACAAATTCTTGGGGATTCCTGATCGTAGCATCCCAAATAGCGTGTTTTCGTTGAAAACACACCGTTTGGGATGTTACGGATCATGGATCCTAGAGGATTCAGATGTCCTGGCTGGCCGAAGTTTATTTTTCTAGTAAGTCGTCTAATTTCCCTTTTTTAATTTCACTTGTTTTATTTACTATTTTTATTTTG
This sequence comes from Nicotiana glauca, assembly GCA_026770625.1. Lineage (NCBI taxonomy): Eukaryota > Viridiplantae > Streptophyta > Magnoliopsida > Solanales > Solanaceae > Nicotiana > Nicotiana glauca. The sequence continues at coordinate 1,879 of MDKF010625620.1, read as the reverse complement.
TTTTCTACTTGATGAAATCCTGTTAAGTTAGGGTAATTAATCAGTCATGTTTTTTTTTATTGATCAGTGTTCTCTTTGTTTTTGTCTTGAGTTGTTTTGGTTAGTCAGATCATTTAGTTGTAATTTAGGTTTGAATAGCAATTAGTAATAGTTTGCATGCAAGTTTGATTGAGGATTAATTGAGGTTTTAGTAGTTAATGTTAGTTAAATTCATGCTGTTTCCTTTAATTTGATCCTGGCTTTTCTAGTTTGATTCTGATTCTTTATTGTTGCTAAAATTCTGTCAATAGTTTAAACACTAATCACTGGTTTAATTAGGTTTTCTTTGGTTTATTCTTATGGAATTGGATTTGGGATTTGTGTTAAGGTTGATTTCAGTTGTGTATTAATTGTTTGAGATAATGTTAGGACAGTTGATTGGATATAGCTGATTGATCCTTAGTAGTTAATTTCATTAGTTTAATTGGGGTTTTAGGTAATTTTAAGAGTTAACAGGGTTAGTTTGGACATAGGTCAAGGGAGGGTCTGCAGTAATTCTAAGGATTAACAAGGGTAGTTTGGGCATAGGAAAAGGGTAGGATTGTTAGAAATGGTAGATATCAAAATGAGTTAAGGGTAGTATAGGAATTGTAGGGGGTATAGAAGGTTCTAGAATAGACTTTAGTGTAGAGGTCAATACAATAAGTGTAGTAACTTGTACTACAAGTCAGAAAAATAGGGGTAAAAATAACAATAAGCTAGGGACTAAAAGAAAACAAAAATCTGAAGTTTCACCCTAAATCTTCGCCTATAAATAGGTACTTACTTGCCTTGTATAAAGGAGGTTTTTTAGAGAGACTGAAAAAATCTGCCCCTCTAGAGCTCTTTTCCTCAATTTTCAGACTTCAATTTTGAATTTAAACCTTTACAAAAATAAAAATAAAAAGTAAAAAATTACAGAAAATCAAAAATACTGTGTTAGTCAAGTCCTTTAGCTTAATTTCGATCTTTGAAGGTTAATTTGCATTCCAAAGTTTAGTTGCTATTCATTGAATATTTTCAGAAGTGTACTTGTTGATTTTGAGATAGTTTTGGGGGTTTAATTAGTTCATTTTGGACATGGTTGGATGCTGAATTGCTGATTTAGTTTACTGGTTTTCCTGGGGATTCATTTTGGTTCAAAGTACTCCATTGTTGCTGTGTTTGACTGGTTGAACCCCAGTACTCGTTACTGCTGCTGATTTCTTCTTTTTCTTCTTGCTTCTAACATCCAGGTACACATCTTATAACCTTCAAGCTGGTGAAAAATAAAATGAAATGTCGTTAGAGTTGATTTATGACTGTTCATATGTTGTTTTTAATTCGAAAGTGTAGAGCAATTATGTTTTATTTGAATAACTTATGCAATTAGACTGTTTGGGATGTATAAATGGACTGAGAACTGTTTTGTGTTATATAGATTGTTACATGTTACGCCTGGAATGTGTGTGCTCTTTTGAGTTCGAATTGTTTGAGGTGATTTAAGATTCAGTACGATGAAAGTTCGAATTCAAAGTAGTTACTTATTTGAGTTTGTATGCTAATTAGAAAGTATTGCATATTACAGGTGCAAGCACGTATGAGTTTGTTAGTTAAGTGTAAAAGCCAAACTGGAGTGTTAAGAAATGTGTTTGTATAACTAGATTAAGAGCTGGACTATAAATTTGGAGTTTGAGTTCATCCTTCTATGATCGTAACTCAGTGTAGTACAATTTGAACCCGTTGATGATTGTGCTTTCAATTGCAGTGACAGTTTCAGTAACTCAGAGTTAATAATGTTAGCCTGCTTTGGCTCTAGAATTGTGTCTCCAGCTTGGTTCCCATTTTACTAACGTCCAGGACTCATAGATAGATGAATAAA
>MDKF010144771.1:0-11390 GCA_026770625.1 Nicotiana glauca | reverse complement strand
ACAGGTCTGGTAAAGGCAAACAAGACTCAGTAAGAAAATAGTAAAGGAACACATAAGATAGACATGTAAAAACATACTGTAGAAACCAGTAGAAGAAATAGTAGAGCACAAATAGAAGCACATGCGTAATAACGGCAAATAGGAGAAGACATGCAAGGAAAGGATACAAGACATAAGCGAAAACTCATAAAACATGGCATAAACAGTCAAATTCACACAAAGAAAGAAGAAAAAGAAGAAACGGAAATAGTTTTAAGATTTTGAAAAAAACCTAAATTGAAACAGACTAGTTTTGGAAAGAAAATTAGGGAAAAGCTTTAAAACCTCGAGTATAACACAGATCTATCACAGATCTAAGAAAATAAAGGAAGAAGGAACCTCGAACAAGCTTTTAGGGTTTCTTAGAAACCCTAGCAATGAGAAGGCTTGGAAAGGATCTGGTCTCGAACAGGTCTGAACCATAGTTAGACCCTTTTAAAGCTCGAACACGTCGGAACGGAGCCGAAGATGCCATAGGACCTCAGATCTGCGGAGGATCTGAACAGGCATCATTGAGATCAAACCTCAAAACCTTGAACAACCAAGGCCTGGGGGTTAAAGGAGGTGAGCACAGGCTGTCCATGGCCTGAGAAGCCATGGACTCCGGTGAGATTTATTGGAGAAGACGAGGGAGATGATTAGGGTTTCGAGGGCTTGAGAGCGTTTGAGAGAAGGGGATGGTTTGAAGGCGGCGGTCGAAGGGGAAATGAGGGTTAGGGTTAGGTCATGTAGAATTACAAAGGAAAGAACGAATGAGGGCCGTTGATCAAAATGATCAACGACTAGGATTTAAAAATACAAACGGACGGGTTTGTTAATTGGGTCAGGGTCGGGTAAAAAATTGAATTGGGTCGTCGATTTGGGGCCTGATTTGGGGTCAATTGGGTTTAAGATTAAAACGAAATTGAGGCTATAATTGAAATAAAATGTGGCCAAAATTGAAATAGCCAGTTTTTCCCCTGTTACTTTATAGAAATAGTAAAAAATGATTTTAAAAGAAAATTGAAGATGTTGAACCAATTAATAATACGTATGTATTAATTAAAAAATATTAGAACTAATTTTACAATTATAAAACACTATTAATCGTAGAATATGCTATAATTACATTTATATGCAATTAGCTTTTTAAAAATAACGAGCAATTTTGTAAAAATATACAAAAATCACCTTAATTATATTTTGGTGTAAATATGAGAATAAAATAAATTATTCACCAATAATGATAGTCTGAAAATAATTATTGAATTTTGAACTATTAAAATAGACAATAAATTGATTCTAAGAACTTTTTAAAAAATAAGAAAAAATACCAAAACTCTTGGGAATGCTTATATATGCATGAATATACTATTTTAAGAACATGCACATTTGGGTGTATAAAATACATAGGGAAAAATTGGATATCAACAATTGGTCATTTCTGCTTGTGCTAGGGCTCGTTTCTTCAGTTTGGTTGATAGCCATGTGCGAGGTTCCAACTTGATGAAGTTGAGAAGTATAGAGTCTTCAATTGAATCAGAGACCATCAATTTTGAGATGATTTCCAGAACTGGGCAGCAACGACCGAAGCCCCGTGCTTTGATACCATAACAAACTACACATGCAAGCTCAGATCTACAGAGCTACCATGGAGTCTTCTGGAAGGTTTTGAGAAAAGGGGAGAGAAGGGAACGAAGGAGAGGGACAGAGAGAGCAGATATACAGAATATATTTTTTGTAAAATGAGAACCCTCAACTCATTTCAGTAACTGTGCAAGTGTATATATACATGTTGACTATTTGACCAAGCTAATTACTAACTAAGCTAACTAAGTGTAAGCTAACTAAGTATATAATACAATAAAGAATGTATGAATAATAACTATACTCAATAACATGATTATCAAGTCAACTCTTTTGATTAACTGTTATCTCATCTACAGATCCTATCTTATGTCATGGATCGATCAAAATTCATGAAAGGTTCGAAAGATTATTTGGAACAGTCTATTGTGAGGTATGGTCTTCTTACGACTTCCCTGCGTGGAATGAAGGACTAAAATTATAAAAATAGCATGGGCTAGTCAGTTTTCGAAAGAAAAATTGCACGGGGCGTCCTATTCGATCGCCACCATTTAATCTACGCCTATTTTTAAAATTTTTTTTTTTAACTTGTACCAACTTTTTAAACAGCTTCAGCCCCCTTTCTCCTCCTCCTTCTCCTCCTTTGTTTTCTTTTTCTAACAGCTTCAGCCCCCTTTCTCCTCCTCCTTCTCCTCCTTTGTTTTCTTTTTCTTCTTCTTCTTCTTTCTTCTGCTACTGTTGGTGCTGCTACGAAACTTCAGTTCATGGGATGATTTTCATAAATATGTTTATCAGGTTATTTAAAAATAAATTATAAATAATTACGTAAGTTAGTAGACAATAATTTGTGAATATTTCCACGTATGTAAGTTAATAGACAATGATAATTCTGTTCTTTTCATGTTTATTGTTTCCAAAATTTATGATTTAGATACTGTTGGCAATCTGATTATTTATCTAGTATATTAAAAATTTTTTTCAAAAACTTCAGCTTATATAGAGCCCGTTTGGCTTAGCTGATTTAGAGTAGCTGATAAGCATTAGGTACTGAAAAGCACTTTTAAGTGCTGAAACTGATTAAATAATAAGCAGTTACGTATTTGGATAAAAGTGCTGAAATTAATAATAAGCAGTTGAAGAACTTGGTATACGAAAAATTTTGTTTTAAAAAGAAGTATTTTAGGGATAGAATATTAAATATTTTGGTCAAACTTAAAGTGCTTATAAGCTGAAATTTGATAAGTTGGGGGAGACCAACTTATGACTTTTGGCTTATTTTTGGCTTATAAGCACTTAACTTATAAGCACTTTTAATTTACCAAACGCGTAGATAAGCCAAAAAGTGCTTATAAGCCAGTTTGACAAGCTTATAAGCTTAGCCAAACACCCTCATAGTGCTGAAGTTTTTACAAATGAACTAAATAATTTCAGCTTTTTCTGCTGAAGTTTTTGAAAAACCTTTATGACAAAACTAAAGAATCCAGGACAAAAGAACTTCAACTTTTAGTGCTGAAGTTTTTACAAATGAACTACATAACTTCAGCATCTTTTATTGAAGGTTTTGAAAATGCTTATCCAGGACAAAAAAGCTTCAGCTTTTTTAGTGCTGAAGTTTTTATAAATGAACTAAATAACTTCAGCATCTTCTGCTGAAGTTTTTGAAAAATTTTAATGACAAAACTAATGAATACAGGACAAAAAAACTTCAGCTTATTGAGTGCAATTACAAACAAAAACTTCAGCAAATGGAGAACAAAACTTCAGCTACTATGCTTAAGTTCAACAATTACAAACAAAAACTTCAGCAAATAGAGAACAAAACTTCAGCTACTATGCTTAAGTTCAACAATTACAAACAAAAACTTCAGCAAATAGAGAACAAAACTTCAGCTACTATGCTTAAGTTCAACAATTACAAACAAAAAATTCAGCACACTTGGTTCAGCATACTTGCTACTTAAGGCCCGTCTACTAGAATGCTGAAGTTTTGCGTGATTGCTTTTGCTACTTCAGCCCCATATGCTGAAGTTACGCGAAAAAGCGGGTACTCTTGTAATTTTTTTTACAAAGCGGGCACAAGTTAAAATGTGACCCAAAAAGCGGGCATAGATGCAAATGCCTCGTTTTCGGACCGATCATTCAAAAATAGTCAGCATTTGGCAAGTTATTAAAAAATAGCAACTATTTTGCTACAACACGAAAAGTTCCAGTATAATATACTGGATATCAGTGCACTTGTGTATGAACTTCCAGCATATTATGCTAGAACTCCAACACGCAAAAAGTTCCAGCATAATATACTGGAGATTGGAGCACTTGTGTATGAACTTCCAGCATATTATGCTGGACCCGTATATTATACTGGAACCCAGTATATTATATTGGAAGTTCTGTATATTATACTTATAGTGGAAATCCAGTATAATATACTGGAGTTCCAGTATACTTATGCTAGAACTCCAGTATAATATACAGGAGTTCCAGTATACTTATGCTAGAACTCTAGTACCAATATATTTTACTGGAGTATTTTTTGGATTTTGGACAGTGTTTTCGTCCAAATTTATCTTTACATGAAAAGTGGCTAAATTTCGATTAATTTTGAAACTGTGGTTATTTTTGAATGACCATTTGTAAATCAGGCTATTTTTGAATTTCTCCCACTAAAATTAGCTAGTGATGCATAGTGTTTTTTGCACAAATTTATAGCCTCTTTGGCCAAGCTACTTTTTGGAGTGCTTTTTTTTGGCTGATTTTTTTTTTTTTTTTTTAAAGTTAAGGTATTTAACCAAACTTTTAAATAGAAAAAAAAGTGCTTTTGAATAAGTAGTTTTTGAGAAGCTAAAAAAAATAACTTCTCCCAGAAGCACTTTTGTAAAAAATACTGTTAAGGAAAATACACTTAGAATCACTTTTTAAAAGTTTGATCAAATACTAATTGCTGTTGAAAAATAATTTTCAAATTACTTAGCGAGACACAAATAGTTCTTACCAAAAATACTTTTTTGGAAAAAAGACTCTTCAAAATAAATTGATTTAGAAGCTTGGACAACAAACTATTAGTAATAGTTAAAATTGGCCTTACTTTCATCTTAGTACAAAATGGCAGATGAATTACTACTATTTTGGCCTGATGAGGTCATCAATTAATTATTATATGGTAATCTAATGGTGTATCCGCTCTCCAAAAATAATAGCCGACAAATATTTTTTTAATATAATTTATATTTTTTTGTATATTAATATAATATATGTATATATACATATAAATCGATGTATTTTTTTGTATATTTGACTTGCGATTATAATTTTTTGATCGACCGGTCTAATGTATTAAAAGTCCTTAATTATGCTTGTGATAGTGACCAATGCTATGGACCAATCTAGGATTCTTAACGGGGAAAACGACATGCATAAATCCTCTGAGTATGTTAATTGTAATTGGTAACTTTAAACCATCTGTTATACATAATTAGTGACTGGAATATGAACAACAAAGCAAAATACATCCCTAATAAGCAATAAAGAATCGAGTTGGATTAGTAAAACAATTGGAAATGATTAGCAGCAAGAAAAAGATGACGAGGAGTCAGTCTTCTTCTCTTCAGCTTCCTGGTGTTTTGATAGAACTATTATGTTCTTATGGCTCTACCCTTGGCCCTGCCACAGTGCAAAACATTCTTTGGAATAGGATATTCATCGCGGTATGATTGAACTGGTGTATATACTCGCAAATAAAATTGTTGCCCGAGGTATTGCCTTGCCCAGAATTGAGTCCTCAGGTTCCACATTCCTACATTATCCAAGGGTATATATATTGCAGTCCATGATCTTGGATAAACCTGTCAAAGCCAATACAAAAATTCACAAGGCATCACATTTTGTACTTCATATTCAATAGTAGCAAAATTACATTGGGTAATAAGTTCATCATTAAATTCTAACCTGTGTGGTACAACGTGAAACTGCGTCGATAAGGTTATATTGTTTTTTACTTTCAGGACTCCATCTACCTCTATCCATTCTGTGAAAAATTAAAAAATATCATTATTTAACTTAGTAATTAAAGCATGTGGCTTTTTATGAATAGAATGAGATGTTAAGGAGTAATTACCCGACGACAAAGAAAGAGTAACCATCAAGATGCCAGCTTTGCATAATATTCTCTCTATTCTCAAAAACAATCTCCACAAATGCTCTATAGTCTGCTCCCATAACTGCTGTGTCGAGGTGTATGTGTCGACCTGTAGGCTGATCAGCGATGCTTCCAACTTCGAATACTCCTGTGATATTGTAATAGTCTGCTAGCTTAAGCGGCGTATCAGCAGGGATGAAGGACACACCATTAACTGCATATCTCTGTTTTCTATCAACTAAGCCAGCAGAATTTGCTAGTCTTATTGTTCTCGTGACATTGATCTGGCCATAATGGTAGGAGCCTTGCGGATTTGGTCTTGGCCCACTGGCTGTAAGATTTGTCCTGGAAATTATAGAAGAATCCGTCACATATATGCATTATACAGAACTCTGAAGTGAATGAAGCAAATACATGCATTATTGAAACAATGTTGAAGTGAATGATCGTCTCATCTAAAAGTTTAAGTTCTTATACATAACTCTGAATTACTTAATTAAGCTTATACATGAGATGGTCACATAATTCAACATGATATCAGAGCAGATAGAGATCCTGAGTTCAAATTTTACTTCCAAAAAAAATCCATGTGTTGGACCTTGAAAGAATCAGGTCAACACGCGTGGGCGAGTTGAGGCATTATATAGTTAAGTAATTAAACGTCTACTCTGTCTCGCAATTTAAACTTTTAGATGAGATGATCACACACCTCAACGAAAAATTCACGAAAAGTATCATACCTGATAGAACGAGCCTGATTTAGGGACCAAGAAATGTCAGTGGTTGGCCCTGGAGGAGGTGGTCCAGAAACCGGTTTTTTCGAGTTGCTGTACTGAAGAATGGCTGTGGAATTGAGAATTTGAGTGGTGAAGCGGCTGGAAACAGCAATGTAGTAGTCTTGAGCAGGCTGATCAGCAGTGACCAACACTGAGTAGGACTGACCAACATGCACATCAAGAGAAGACAATGTAGTTTGTATTGTATGAGTTCCCTCAACTTCAACCAACTTCATCTTGTGTCCCTGAATTCTAAAGTTCAGTGTATTTTGAAGTCCGACGTTGGATATCCTTAACCTGTATGTTTTTCCTGGAAAATTACAAGGAATATTACCCATTTCAGCTAATTACTTGTAACAAATAGTTCTTGAAAACGAAACAGGTCCATTTTGTTACAATGTATACCTGATTCAACAGTGAATTTTGCACCGTCACGACCAAGGCCATTGATCTGAATACCATCAGGGAATTTAAGCATCTTTCCACGGTCTAAAATTGTTTGTAATGCCTGGAAAACCAAAATCAACATCATAAGCCACAAAATAAACTCATTTTTTAGTAACCCGCCAAATTATTTCTAGTTTAAACAGGTTATGTTGTAATTGGTCTATTGACTTGCCTCAACACTTTGAACCCGAAATGACGTATCAAACTATCATGTCAAAAACTCAAAATGTTACCCAAACTGAACAAACAAAATAAAATATGGAGATTGAGAATATATGTAATGGAAAATTAAAGCTAAAAATTTAAGATACATAAATTAGTCTTCACTTATTTTTTCCAAGAAACAAAATTAAAAGGATGCCAGGTTGAGTCATATTGGGCGGGTTGGATAAGCACCTAGTATTTGACTCATCTAGACACAACCAAATTTTGGGTGGTTAAGTCATGACCCATTTATTGGGTTGACGTATTTTTACAATCGACACAATAAGTTTGATCTAACACGCACATTTGCCAGCTCTACTCGTGATAATTAATAAGTAATTCTACTAAGAACGAGACTGAAATAACACGATGTTGGATTAATTACCTTGTGATTAGTTTTGTACCAATCTCCAATAAGAACGGTAAAATCTCCAGCAGGTTCAGGAAAAGGGACTGGAATTCTTGGCCTGCTGAGAATCCTAATTCCTCCAAATCCACCAGCGGCTTTATGGAATTTGAGAGATGGAAAATAGAAGAAACTTCCTATTTGATCTTTCACTTGCATTATGTATGTGAAATTTTTTCCAGGAGGGATGGGACATGTTGTTCCATATACACCATCTTCAAACGAATTTTTCCTCTGTTGGAGCCCATTCCTGTATTGTAAATTTCCAGTAATTTAAACTCTGTTAACATATTACAGTACTGTTACTGCCAAAATTAAAAGAAAAAAATTGATTGCACGTCTATGTTTTATTTTGGTAATTAATACAGTAGTATTTTTTTCAACTCATGAAAAAAGTTTTTCATTTGTTTGAAAGATAACTTAAAATTTCAGGTGAAGGGGAATTGAAAGATAATGAAAATAAAGTCTCAACAGTAAGCCAAGAAAAAGAGGAAGTAGTAACAAATATAGAAGGAAAATCGTGATAAATGGAAAGATGAAAAGGTGGTTCTCTTATGTTTCTTCATTTATGCTGTTGGTGTTTCGTCCTGGACTACTTTCTAACAAACAACATTACTGAAAGAATTATTTACAGCTTTCATTTATTATTTGCGCATGACTGGAAAGTCGTGATCAATTAGGACATTCTTGAAAAAGAAAAGCTTATAATTATTTCATGGTGCGAAAGGTAAAAACTTTTAACCGTTGTGTAATATTTTAATTCAAAATCATAAAGGGAGAGAAAAACAATGTACTACACAGATTCTATCAGACCATATATATACTCGTTATTAGAATGTAAGAAAGAAACGTTATATCATTGTAGTAAATGCATGCAAGAGGGAACAAAATTAGAGTCCAAATATAGTAGGAGAATATAATTAACTTGAAAACGAAACAAATATATATACCAGGTAAGAAGAAATGGCTCAGGCAAGTCATTATGGACGTTAATGATGAGGTTGTCGTTCGTAACACTGATTATGTCCGGACCTGGAAATTGTCCATTTATCAAAATTCCCTGTCGCCAATATTATCCAACATAAAAACATTAGATTAATGCAGGACAAATCGAAACTTGTCTTTAATCGCTATTCGTACTACTTTTAAGGTTCTGAAAATACTGCAAGAATAACAATATCGAGAGGATATAATAATAAAATTTTTGTGTATGCCCTTATTAAATGTATGTAGGTATACCTGTTGGCGGACGCCTAGAGGATATATATCGCCATAGCTGATTCTCCAGTCGAAGTATCTGTAAGGATCCTCTGCAACTACTACTCTACAAACTGTCTGCATGTAGAGAACTACAACCGCAAACCAACACCATCTTCTTCCATTTTCCAACCTCATTCTTAATTAAAGAATAAACAATATATTAGAACGTAGTATCTTATGGAGATGATATTTTATGTATGTATGTATATATATTGGTATCTTAGAATATGAAAATGCGAAAGGAGATATATATATATATATATATAGAGATATTAGGTGGAAGTGAATTGAAGGAAAAAGAAACGAAGCGCCGTAAGGTATGAATAATTGTTGTTGGTAACAGAAAAACACGCATCCGTGACTGTATATGCCAGCAAGTTGCCAATAGTGTGAATACTTATAATTAAGAAAACTATACAAAAAAGAGCCCTAAAAGGGAACTTTGTCGTACTGGTTTATAGATGTAAAATAAAGTCCCTACACCCTCCTCTTGTGAATTATGATTTTTCATAGAACTATCCCTAGTCTGTGTTGGTGGGACCAACTTCTCTAATATTTAGACTTATCACTTGTCTAAATACTACTACAACAATCCAGTAATGGAGTCTGCGGAGGGTAGTGTGCACACAGATGTTACCCCTACCCCAACTCCAAATAAGCATAGAGGCTGTTTCCTAAAGACTCACGGTTCAAAAAAACAAAAAGAGATAATAGCAGAAATCATAGGAGAAACAAAAAGATAGATGCAAAGCAAAAGCAATAGTCAGTAAATAGATCCGACACTATGAAAAACGAAAAAGTAATAAGACACAATATTGCCACTAACTTGTCTAAAACTAGTTATCCAAAATTCTTATGTGAAGTATAACCAAAAGATTATGTAAAAGAAGAACGGACAAAACATTCTCAAGCTTCTTTTTACCGATGAGGGTGTGACTACGCAACAATTAGGTTTCGAGAAATTACAACTTAAAATTTCAAACTTTGGCGTTGAAGTCTTACTTCATTGATTTGTTTCACTAATCATCAATAAAATCACATATATGAACGTCGACTGGAAAAAGAAAATTTATTATGTAAATCGCACCTTAGTTATATAAGATTGTTCTGGTATCTTGTAGAAGATATTGCTTGCTTCTTTCTCTTTAGGAATCCTTTTTCTTCGAGAGAAATGGTTAAGTTCTCGTTTTATTCTTCGTTTTGTAAGTAAAAAAAAAAAGGGCTTAATATAATTTAGGACTTAAAGAGTTACTAAAAATATTAGGACTCTTTTATGTCTTTATGAAGTGACACAACTCTTCAGACATATGAGTTAGTTTACCAATAGATGTCTTCTCTCTCTTTTACTTTCTCTCTCTATTATATGCTTATGTAATTATATATATATTATTATTATTATTATTAGGATTACTGTTATGAGCTTGCTAGATGTATAACCAAAAAAGAAGAAATCCTTTACGTTATTTATGAGTAAAAGTTAAACCCACAGCCAAAAAAAGAAAAGTATAAAACCGCCACAGTGCGTTATCCTAAAGAGGAGCTTGAGTGACTTTGCATAATTACAAAATGCATTCATATCTTTGAAGGAAAATTTTAGGACTGCGTCAAGCTAACTTATTTAATTAGGGAAATAATAAAAATAGAGTAATTTATAAAATTGGTGCAATTTGCACATGTGTCCTTCGTAACAAATATTGCCTTTGTTATCTTTTACTGTTTGGACACGTAACTTTCCATACAAATCAACATAAAGCTGGCAACCTTTTTTATTTATTTAATTATTTTTATTTCATTATTTCTAAGTCCTGAGCGCGTTGAATTGTACTCGTAAATTTGCTTTATTTTAAATTTCTTTTAGGCTGGTTACTACGGTGTGTCCGTGATTATTGACGGGACACACGGAATTTTTGCGCCTCTGTAATTTTATATTTATTTTCAACACAACTACAACTGCCTTTCATGTTTGAGAAGTTGGGTTGGTATTCTATTGGTCATATATTCGTACTTTAGAGTACGTACTATTAATACACGGGAAGTTTTTCGGGTCGATTTGCGGCCGTACCCTATATTTTTGTCACCTTTTAACCTATATCGTATTTTTAAAAATTATTGATTTCGTAACGAACTAACAAAAAATCCATAATAATATGACCATTATACCCCTTTCAAAACATATAAAAGATGCCGCAAGCATACTCAGATTCAAATTTCAGATATCCTCTGTATCTCCTCTGTCACTGTGTTTCTCCTAAGATCGCCTCTCGCAAACCAGATTTGAACCTGATTCAAAATTACAAAATACATTGTAAGTATTCAAATTCATCTTCAGAATTCAAAATAGTTTTTGAATTATATGTTTTCTGATTGATTGATTAAAGTTGTTTGACAAATTTCACTGATATGTTGAATTTGCATTCTAAATCTATTTGACATTGAATTCTAACATTCTAATCCGACTAATATGCTGAAGTTTTTCACTGCATAATGATCACGCCCAAAGTATATCCTCTAAATAGGATTCTGCGGACGTTGCAAATAAAACCCAAGTATTAAGCTC
>MU771100.1:3576-15112 GCA_026770625.1 Nicotiana glauca | reverse complement strand
TGACTTGGGACACCATTATATTCTCAAGTGGCGAATCTGAAAATTTTAAATAACTAATCCCGTTCCGACTGTCCTTAAATTGGAAAACGCCCTCGCGGGTATAGTAGTAGTAAAAAAGGAGGTGTGACATACACTACCTCGAGGACTATAGTTGCTTATACTACCTCGAAGTCTATCACTGGAAACCCTCGAGATGCCTTGATGATCGTGAAATCGAACCGCCGTTTTCTACCGTATATAAGTATGTTGCAAATAATTCAGCTTACCAACTAATTGTCTATAGATGGAAGGGTTATGAAGTAGAGCACCAGAATTAGATGAATGTTTAACATGAGGATCCAAAGGGGACACAACAGGACTGACAGAAGAACAATTATATTCTTGGAGCAAATCAGTAGTAAACTTATGTTGTCCAACTAAGAAACCATCCGGAAGTTTGAGGAATTCAACACCAAGAAAATAATAAATTTCCCCAAGATCTTTTATTTTGAATTGGGCATCAAGAAAGTGTTTGAGGGCAGTAATTTCAGACATGTCATCCCCAGCAACTAATATATCATCCACATACACAGCTACAATAGTAAGATGGTCCCCTGATGACTTCCTAAATAGAGAATAATCATTTAAACTCGCCTGAAAACCCTTAGACTGCAAAGTAGTAGAAAGTTTAGCATGCCACTGCCTAGAGGCTTGTCTTAACCCATAGAAAGACTTATTTAGCTTACAAACTAAAGAAGAAACAAGGACAGAAACAGAAGAGGTGACAGAAAGACTTTGAGGAATTTTCATGAACACTTTCTCATCTAGATCACCATGTAGAAAAGCATTATTCACATCAAGTTGATAAACAGACCAGTCCCTCTTAGCAGCTATAGATAAAAGACATTTAACAGTATTCATCTTAACTACAGAGGAAAAAATCTCATTAAAGTCTACACCCTCTTGATGAGTACACCCCTAATTACTAGCATTGCTTTATATCTTTCAATAGATCCATTAGCTCTTTGTTTAATTTTGTATATCCATTTACAAGCTATGGCCTTTTTACCAACAGGAAAAGGGACTCTGTCCCAAGTGTTATTGGCTTCCAAGGCTTGAAATTCCTTTATCATAGCCTCTCGCCAAGCAGGGTGAGAGGCAGCCTAATGATAGAACTTAGGTTCTTGCAAGCAAGCTTCAGAAGACATGAAAAGTACCTTAGAAGTAGAAGCATTATTGCAAACATAATTATATATGCAGGAGGATGAGAGGTTCTGGTTTATTTTCTGAGAATAAGAGAAAAATGAGAAGGTGCAGAGGCTGGAGAAGATTGTAGAGGAGAAGAAGAAGAGTTAGGAGATGAAGCATGAGGAGGTGAAGAATCATGAGATGTATTGGAGTGATCAGGTGACATATGAGGAAAAGAAACAATAGGAGAAATAGAGGGAATAGAAGGTGGAAATAAGTGACTAGAACTAGGAGCAGAATAAGGAAATACATGTTCATGGAAAGTGACATCTCTAGAAAAGAAAATACTAAAGTTAGACAAAGTAAGCAACTTATATCCTTTCTTGCTAGGACTGTAACCAATGAAAACAGAAGGAATGGTTCTAGATTTAAATTTATCCCTATATGGCTTAGGCACTACAGCAAAGCAGAGACAACCAAAGGTCTTAAGATGAGATATGCTAGGTTCAGTTCCATGGAGAAGCTCAAAGGGTGATTTGTTTTTCAGTAATAGAGAAGGAAATTTATTGATAAGGTATGTGGTAGTTAGTATACACTCTCCCCAATATTTAACATGCATCTTAGATTGGAATAGTAGTGCTCTGGCAGTCTCAAGGAGATGTTTATGTTTCCTTTCCACAATACCATTTTGTTGAGGTATATGTGGGCAGGATGCTTGATGCAATATTCTATGGTCAGAAAAGAATGATATAGTTGTGGAACTGGACCCAAGCTCAAAAGCATTATCAAACCTAACCACTTGTATTAAAGAATGAAATTGAGTTTTCACCATAAGAATGAAAGATTACAAGACACTAAAAGCATTTCCTTTAGAGGATAAAAGATGTGTCCAAGTTGTTCTAGAGTAATCATCTACAGCAGTCATGCCTTTCAGGAAAAGGTAGTCTTTAGTAGGAGAAGAGGGAGGCGCTGGATGACCCTTGTCCCTCGAAGTACCTTCAACAAAAATGGGAAATGTTTTTTCAAAAGCAGAGGCTTCCAAAGTCGAAAGATCGAACGAATCGTCTCTTTTGAACCTTAGATAAGGACTCGCCCTATCGCGATCATCCTCGCACCTCGAAGACTCTTTCCATTTATTATCGATCCTCGACCCCGAGATCGACAATCTCTCCTCCTCCCCCAGAGGATATGGCCTCATCTCGGAAAAACCTCCAACAACTACGGCAGCAGAGTTAGTGTGCTAAAAAAAGTACCTTTCTGAGGAAACAAGCCACTAAGCACCTACCATGATGTTTTTCCTACCATCTCTCCCTGGACAGGTCTCGCCATTTGCGCTCATCATAGGTTGAGCAAGCTGCAAACTTATGAGACCATTCAGCCAGGTCAGGAACCTCGTTCGGTAGCCAAGGAATCGCTGAAGAGAATGAAATAAGAAAAATATTAAATATATATCTTTACGGAGCCCGCCTCCACTATGGACAAGGCGATAAAATTACAAGTATACCACTTACGTGTGAAATTCCATTTCTCATGAAATGGCAAAAACTATCCAGGGATAATATTGGTTGTCCGTGATAGAACAAACTGGCTCATCCACCCTAGGTCCTCGTCCTCTTCATCGTTAACGGCAGTGGGCCGGGTGGATCGACGTCACAGAGTAATCAAGCCCCGATAATGCATAGGCCGATATAACCTAACGAGATGGCTGAGGGTGAATTCGAGCCCGGCCTTATCCACAAAGTACCTTATCATCAGCACTATCTTCCAAAGGGATGGGTGAGACTACGACAGGGTAACCTGATACCTCCTACAGAAATCAAGCACGACCCTGTCAGGGGAGCCTAACATAAAGAGATACATATACACGTTCAAAAACCCCTCGACATGGGTCATGATGCTCTCCTCCGAGAAGGTACCTGCAGTACCACCTCTTCTCCCCATCCGCAGTCTTTCCTAATCATCTCGAGATTTTCTTCCCCTATTGAGGAGATGAATCTCTATGCATTCTCTCGATGCCATTGAAAGTTGGAAGGTCTCTCCAACGTAAAATCTCTCCTCGAGATAAAGCACCTCGAGGTTCGCTCACCAGATACTGGCGGTGTATCACCAATCAGACGTGGAACAGAGGCAAAACTTTCCTCTCCTTGATGAACGAATTTCGATGTAGTAGCCATGGCTACGATAAAATAGAAAAAGGGGGATGAATATTTTGGCGAAGGCTTGGAGTTGAAATGACGAGAAAAATAGCACAAAGAACAAAAGTTCTATGAGAGGAATAGTTACCTAGAGCAGCAGAATCCCCAATTAAGAAATGAGCGAATGTATATATAAAGGTAAACGGCGATTGTTAGCCTATCCAAAAGACCAATTAGGTTTGGCCATGACAGCACCACTTTTTGGTAAATGTACTAGTGGGACCAACCTAGGGCCCCACTACCATACCTGAATAACGTAGTCATGCGGTGCCCGGGAAATAATTGAGACCCCGAGGATCTCTACCATTATAAGCACCGGCCCCGAAGGAGCTATCGACCTAATCTCGAGATGGCACCTGATCTCGAGGGTCCTGATTGCCCCCAAATATGGACTCCTAAGAATCAACATCAAAATTCGAAGACTGAATTTCGCATGATCGCTCAAAAATAAAGAATGCAAGGCTGGAAACAAATAATCATTTTTTATACATTACCAAAAATATGTTTATAAGGGGCACCTTTACAAGACATGTTTCCCCCAGAATTCGTACATAAAAAGAAAAAAAAAGATAAGGAAAGGCGACGCAGGCCTACTCTTCATCGCCATTGCCTTCTGAACCATCTCCGGGATTTTTATCTAAAGTGACTAAGAATGCCTACTCTTCCTCCAAATCTCGGGCCTCCTCGATCTTAGCTGAGAGAAAGGTACCTTCAACGTTGGCTTCTTATAAAGCTTGCCTCCTTGCCTTTGTGCGAGCATAAGCGACAGTCCGAGTTAGCTTTTGCTCGGCCTCCTCTAATATCTCTCAGGCTAGCTGATTCGTAGTAGTGGCGTCTCTCAAATATATAGCAGCATTCTCCTCGACCTTGGACTTGGCCACAGATAGCGGAGCAACCTACTCTCGATAATTTTGGAGAAGACCCTAGGTCGATTCCAGCTCCGAGGTCACAACCTCGTTTCGCCTCCTCAGCTCGAGGATCTCTGCATTTATAGCAGAAACTTCTTCCCGAAGTCGCCCCGCAAAAACTTCCTTCTGCCCAAACTGCAAATGAAAAGATAAGTCAGTAAACATCGAATTATGAGAATGGCGAGCGAATTTATGAATAACAAGTTGCATTCTCAACAAGGCTAGCCTTTTCTCGGAGCGCTCCCTCCAAGGTCGCCCAAAGCTCGTTTAACTCTTCCTCCTTCCAGGCAGAGGAGGCCTCCAACTCTTACAGCTCTGAGGTGAGCTTCTCAAGCTCCTTTCCATGGAATGAAAGCTCGTCTTGGAGCCTATAGAAGGCGTGATCATACATATTTTTAGCCTAAACCTAAATAGAAGAGTCAGGAAAACGATGAAAGGTACTTGAGGCTAGAAAAGTGTACATAAAAAGCTACCACCTTCTACTGGAACCTATTCGCTTCCTCGATAGCGTTGGGAGAATCGAGATCAATGTCCTCAATGACATCATCAAGGAAGTTTCCAAGCTCATCTCCCCCTTTGGGAGGACCCTCTACATTGGAAAGTGTACATAAAAAGCTACCACCTTCTACTGGAACCTATTCGCTTCCTCGATAGCGTTGGGAGCATCGAGATCAATGTACTCAATGACATCATCAAGGAAGTTGCCAAGCTAATCTCCCCCTTTGGGAGGACCCTCTTCGTTGTTAGCCTTTGGGTCCTGAGCATCTCTGTATTCCCCAGACAAGAACCGAGGACCCAAATTAATACTAGAGCTTCGATATCGCCAAGGGGAAAATCCTGTCCCCGAAAAGCTCCAGGCCCGTACCCTTTGGAACTAGCATTAACGGTCTCCTTGATAGGGACTACATCGCGCCTGACCAGGGGCTCAGAGACCGCATTCGTACCCTCCTTGAGGGTCCCCCACCATACGGGACTGACCTGAATCGACCGCTCTCGATTTAGCTGCCTTTGGCCGAGACACCTATGAGACATCCGTGACCGACATCGTCCTCTGTACCAAATGGTACTCGTCATCATCGTCATCTTCATCCTAGTACTGGTTTCGGAGCCTCAACATCGTCGTGGGGAGGCGGCCTCATCTGCACTTCATTGCCAAGGCCTGCACAAATAGTAATAAAAATTTATCAGCATGGGGGATATGGGGATGAGATATAAAAATATGATATTGGCAAGAAGAAGTATTTTACCATGATTCTTGGCCAGCCACTACGTTTTAGCCAGATCAGGCCAAGAAAGCCCGAGAATTGGGAACGAAGCATCCAATTGCCTAATCCATCCCGGCAGATCCTGGACCACTTCAGGATACCAAAAGGTAGCTGCGTAAACGAAACGGAGATCATTTTTTAGGAGAAAGGCAAGAAGACAATAAAGCATGTTCAAAGGAGAGGTACTTACGCTGCGTATTCCACTCCTTCGAGAATGGCATCCTCTTGGTCGGGATGATGTCAGAGGTTCTCACTTGGACAAACCTGCTCATCCACCCTCGATCTTTGTACTCATCAATGCTCGATAAAAATGGATTCTTGGACCGAGGGTGAAGCTTAATCAAACCTCGATAAAATCGATGGATATACAATCTAATCAAATGGTCGAAGGTAAAGTTCATACCCTCAACCTTGTTGGAGAAGTAACGGAGCATGTAGACTATCCTCTAGAAAGATGGATAGATTTGGCCAAGCGTCACTCGATACTTGTCACAGAAGTTGAGAATCAATGGATCTATCACCGGGGAAGAAGGGTTTAAAGAATCGACGGGACCCAAAGTGAACGGGTATGTATATACATAAAGAAAGCTAGCCTTGTGGTCTGTTATGCTCTCGTCTGAACGAGGGATCTCAACCAGCACCGCCTCCTTCCATCGACAGTCTTCCTTCACTTTTCCTATATTGGTCACGAGGCTAGTACACTGGGACATGTGTTCGCATTGGCCCGGTGTATACGAGGGTCTATCGACGGAAAAATCGCTCGTCGTATTGAAATCGGTAAGGTTACACTGTTCAGTGGTGGTATCACTTTGGGTTTGCCTTTGGATGTTCAGGATGAAGAGGCAACATTCTCTTTTTGAGGTACTGTTTTAGAGGTTCTAACCATGGTGGTGGAAGGGGCCTTTTTTGAGAAAGTAAGTAAGGAAGAAAGAACAGAAGAAGGAAGAATATGAAAGAGGATGGCTTTGGCCCTGAAAGCTTGAAGATGTTGTGAAAATGTGGATTATCAAACGATTAATGTATTTATAGGAGCCATATGGGCAGCGAAAAGGACGAGCCAATAGTGGTTCAAATAATTCTCGATAGTCGTATTGATGGCGACCCTTACACGGCTTTTAAGTTATGGCATTTAATGCTCTAATAGGCTGACGTCATGATGATGATGCTTAAGGAGTAAGAGTTCAAAACCGTTTTCTATCACTTTATTTTAGGAAATGCGAGGACTATCAGTATACGGTAGAAATCAACGGTTCGATTTCACGATCATCAAGGCATCTCAAGGGTTTCTAGTGATTGACTTTGAGGGTTCTTAGTGATCGACTTTGAGGTAGTGTAAGCAACGATCAGCCTTGAGGCAGTGTAAATTAGTGGTTTCGGTGGATCAATGTGAGGTTCCCAAGGCACGTGACTAGAGCTGACAAAGTCTAGTGGACTAGTCCAAAAATGAATCAAGGCATTAAATGGTTGTATCATCCCCATATCTTTGTAATTAATGCATTTGTACTATGTTGAGATTCTCCCTCGTATATAAAGGGGATCCTTGTCATTTTGTAGACATCTGATGCTCAATACTAAATAGACAAGAACATTCTCTCTGCTCTCTAACATATTCTCTTGATCTCATTACTTCCATTTATTGCTTATATTCAGTGTGTTCTATTTATTGTTCTTCATTTATTGCGTATCATTGTCCATAAAGAGTCGTCATTGATTTTATTATAATTGTTAGTCTTCCATCTACTACCCTCGGTGACACATCAAACTCAACCCTGAGGCTCCGAACGGGCAGGCTCGGGGCCTCGATTATTAAATAGTCGATTTGGTTATTACCTTGATCTCTAGCTCTTATCTTGTTTCCAAATCTTTCACTTAGCATCTATTACCTAAATAAATAGCATGAAAATAGATCACATATTTTTAGAACCACATAATCAAATTTAATTGTTATTATCATTTTTATGGTAAACAATACTCGACCTAATATCTCATTCACTGTTCAGCACCTCTGTCAGTTTATGTCTGCTCCTAGGGTACCTCTCATTTAGAGGCTGGTTATCGTGTCCTGGGATATTTGGCTGGTACTTCTGATTTGGGGCTATTCTTGAATAATGCAGTTGATTTTTCCTTGAAAGGTTACCCTGACTCTGATTGGGCCAGTTGTTCTAATAGTAGAAAATCAGTTTCTAGGTTTCTATTATTTCTTTGTGGTTGCCCTGTTTCTTGGAAATCCAAGAAGCAGCCCACCATAACATTATCTTCTACAGAGGCTGAATATAGAGCCCTCCGAATGTTGGTGGCTGAAATCACTTGGTTGGTTTGTTTGTTGGATGAACTTGGTATTGATAATCTCTGCCCAGTCCAGGTATATTGTGACAATCAGGCTGATGTCCACATCGCAAAGAATCCTGTTTTTCATGAGCGTACTAAGCACATCGAGGTGGATTGTCATATTGTTCGGACTACACTTTCTACTGGTCTCTTTTCTCTTCACTATATCTCTACTTCTACTCAACCTGTTGATATTTTTACTAGGCCCTTACTTGGTCTGCAGCAACAGGGATCCATTGCCAATCTTGGAATGGCCAGGCCTTCTAGCTTGAGGGGAGGTGTTGGAGCTGAAAATTGTAATAAACCCGGTTAAGTAGCATGCCCAATTTATGTTTAGGCCCAAATATAATTTAAGTGAACCCGACCCAAATTGTATATAGGATAATAGTAAGGTCGGTTGAT
The DNA here is from genome assembly GCA_026770625.1 of Nicotiana glauca. NCBI lineage: Eukaryota > Viridiplantae > Streptophyta > Magnoliopsida > Solanales > Solanaceae > Nicotiana > Nicotiana glauca. The sequence goes on along the minus strand of MU771100.1, from coordinate 6,847 downwards.
AATTTGGCAAGTCTGTACAGATACATTCTCGAAGAAAGATTTTTCCAGAACTTCTTTTTTCAAGGCTTGTTGCCAAAATTAGGGTTCTTCAATCTATGGCTTCTACTCAATAAATTTGTGTATTAATAGTATGACTTTTTTAAGGGTAAATGAATGTACAAAGGCAGGCAAAACACTTGCCATAGTAGTCGGGTGAGGACTTATCCCAAAGAATTCCAACATCTCTATAAATAACAGCAATGCCTCCTTAAAGAATCCATTTTGTTGTGAAGTCATCGAGCATAGCATTCCAAAGCCTAATGCTTCTTTTTAAGGAACTGTCGAAAACATCACGCCCACTTTCAACCTGTCGACAATTGCAAAACATGCCAACCAATGCACTTGCAACAAATGGATTCCCAATCATATCATCATTCTTCAAGACATAACAATGAATTTGCTTCCCAACATCCAGGAAAGCCAAATGAGAAGACGCAAGAAGAACACTTGAAATCGTGAATCTATCAGGATTTATCTCTTCTTGTATCACGAGACTAAAGTTGTCCAACGCCTCTTTAAACTGGTCATTCTACGAAAAAGAACTTATAATAGTATTCCACGAAACAATATCCCGGTTTGCAAACAATTCAAAAACAGCTCTTGAGTCATCAACCCTTCCTAACTTGGTATACATAGATATCAAAGCGCTGTTAGTAAATATTTTCCTACAATCTATTCTCAAACTATACCCGTGAACTTGCTTGCCAAGCCTCAACCCATCAGTCCTAGGCAAATTACTACAAGAAAGCGCCACGCTCACCAACGTAAACGAACTAGCCTCGATTCCATCAAAACCCATCAGCCTAAAAGCCTCCAATTCTAACTCCCGCTTCTCAAATTTTACAAAGAGAATTTATTAAAGAATTCCAAGAAACTTGATCTCTTTGGGTAATTCTATCAAACACTTTACCAACATCATTAACACTACCACCACATTACACAATCAAATAGATAAGCGAATTCTCCACGTTGGACGATATCGTAGCATACCCCAATTTAACAACAGAACCATGTATCTATTTTTCAAGATTCAAGTCCTGAAGGCCGGTAGCAACCTTCAGAACTGCAGTGAAAACAAAATTATCTGGTCTAATGCCTTTATTAGTCATATGTATATATGTAAAGATTGCATCTTTAAAGTAGTTTAAGCGTACTTGGGATCGAAGAGTATCGATCCATGAGGCTGCAGAGGGTGTTTTTGAGATGGGTTCTTGTTCAAATTTCTTAGAAATGAGGGTAGTTATAGGTGATGGAGTTGAAGGTAGTTTCCTTTGTGGGTTTTGAGTGTTGAAAATGAAGAGAAAGAGGGGAAGTAGAGAGTGTACATGTCCAAGAGGACATTGTTGGTAGTTATTACAGTTGGAAGTAATAAAACAATAGTGATAAGGTAGTTCTACGTTTAACTGAAGAAATGATATGCATCAGTTTATGCACATAGTACAATACACAAAAAATTTGATTCCAAAAAGAGAGGACATAGAAACAAATAAAAAAAGAAAAGAAAATAAAGGTGTGTTTTTGGTATTTTCCTAAGGCTGAATAGTCAAAAAAGATACCCAGCTTGTTTTGTTTTATCATTCCGACCCTTTATCTTTATGAAATTTCATTCAAACACCTAAACTAGTTCAAATTACTCTTTTGGTCATAGAACTTTTTGTCTATACATACCGTGTCATGTTATCCTTGGTAGGAGGGGTGACAAAATGGTTAAAAGAAAAAAGTGAACCACCCATATTATCCACTAAAAATAGGTTGGATAATGAACTTTTTAAAAAGGATCAAATATGGATAAGAATCATATTATTCATTTAGAAAATGGATAACCAATGGGTAACCAACGGATAAGTAATGGGTCTAACTTTTAGATTTGTAAAGACTCAAAATGGGGGTTCCTCAAGTTAGGGAGACTAAGAATTCTCCCAAAAGTGATCATATACAAGAAGTCATAGATAATATGGGTAATCCATATTATCCGCTGGTTAACCAATTTTTTATCAGTATTAAATATGGTTCGGGTCGGATAATTGATCAATTTTTTTATTGCCCATTTTTCATCCAAACCATATCCGACCCGACCCGACCCGACCGTTTGCTACTCCTACTTGGTAGAGGTGGTAAGATCTTTGTTGTGGGGAACTTGTTGCTTCTGCTATCCCTTTTTTATGTCTCTCAAATCTTATTAACTGTATAATAAGTGGAAGTTCTATCATGTTTCATCGTCAAAGGGCATTATGGTACTTCTTCTTGGCTCTATTAACATTCGAAACGACGTGTCATTCTGGTGTCCAAGGTTTACACGTGTTAATGCTAAAGCACTAAAACTCAATATTGTCTCTTTCTCTTCGTCATCCTCGTCAGCTTCCGGCTTTTTTTTTCTCTTCTCTTTGTTTGCTTGTTATCAGCTTTTCATTTTCCTTTTGGTATTTCTCTATTTTTCTGGTGATACTTTGAGTTTTAGAGCTTCAATCATCTTCTTTGTTTTTTCGGACATAATCTTTAACTAACGATTTCCTTTCGGTTTTCTTTATTCTTTCAGACATGCTCTACAATTGTCTAATTTTTGCCGGAGATGACAACCGGTGGCTACTGAAAAAAGGAGAAGAAAACAATTATATATAAGATTATTCGTTTTGGTGAGCTTTTTCTATAATTTTTCTTTGTTTGTTAGTAGTCACAATTTGTTGGGTATATATTAATTTCCTATTCTTTTGGTGGGCATATATTTTTTAAGACATTTTATTTGTTGGATTCATGCATGTAAATAATTTAGTTATATTTTCTCATTCATGGTAGGTATTTGATCCTTAGTTAAGGGTGTCAATGGTTCGGTTCGGCAGGTTATTTTATAAATTTTGTATCATATTAATTTTTCGGTTATTCTATTATGTATAACCAAAATTAGTCTTTTTGAAACCATATCAATCATGTTGGTTTCTCTTCGGTATCGGCACAGTTTGGTTAATTTTTAGTATTTTTTTAAATGTCATATAGTCAATATTAGAAATAGAATGCAATAACACAAGTTCTTTTATAGAAATTAGCAAAACTCTCTAAAAAAATTATTGTTTAAAGAGTGATAAATTAAGAAAATATGAAGGATAACTAGAGTATATATCCATGAACTATTCTACAACAACGTAAAAATTAAGCAAATATATATATATATATATATATATATATATATATATATATATATATATATATATATATATATATATATATATATATATAT
>MU771099.1:155640-215313 GCA_026770625.1 Nicotiana glauca | reverse complement strand
TATTTGCAAAGACAAAGTTTGAATATTCCAAACAAAGAAACTCTAATAAGCTGAAGGCACTTCATTGTAAGGATCACCAAATGCTGCAATATTCCCAGGCCTTGAAAATACAATCTACAAGAATTGAAGCACCCTTGAGTTGTTTACTTCTCAGATTCGGTAAGACAATTTCAAGATTTCTTGTAAAAATTTGAATAAATGCATGTATTTACATATTTTAGCAAATAAAATTATATCCTTTCCAATTGCTTAAGTTTTTACGTTATTGTATTGACAAGTACATATCGTGAATACAGTCGAATACAATCTAATACAATAGTTGTCTAGTTGGAATCCCCTGTTTCATGCCGAGTTTTACTAATATATTCATGAATACAATAACTTAAATACATTGAATACACTCTAAAAAAAAACTGAAAACATACATATAGGAAGTAATATAGTAAATGGTAGCTACAACTAGCTAATAATCACTAAACAATAGTGGTTTGTGAAAATTTCTGTAAAAGTTACCGGGTAAGGTAAGCCCGTGCTGAGCAAGACCCAACATAGTATTTGTAGGTTTTTTTTTTTAGGGATTTTTACGTACCTATATACTATTGGAGACTTTATCTATACTATACTAAAAGCACAAAGGCACTTAGCGAAATATCGTTCGCCTTTTTTACCCTCTAAAGATAGAGTTAATACTAGACAAAATAATTATTTAATTATTTTCCTAATGAAATCAACTAAAAATTTATTATTAAATACTTCCTTATTTTAACTATGTACAAGATCCTAAATATTAGGACTCTTCTTAAATCCTTCAAAGTTTCCAAGTTTTTCTTCTTAACCATGTTAGGAACCGTTAGGCAATTGTTTTCCAAGTCTTTGGCCTTTTTATTTTGATAAAAACTAATAAAATTCTATCTTTGTTCAAATCCCGTCAGGTTTCAAGTCTTTACCTTTTTGTTTTTTTTATAAAAATATAAATTATGGTTGAACTTAAATAATTAAATATAATAAAGTTTTATCTTTGGCCAAATCCAAATTATAAGTAAGTTTTACACATTTTTAGTCTATTTATGTTAATTACCTATCGGCTAAGTTGGTAACCAAAAGTGAAAAAACTAAAAATATGTAAAATAAGTTTTTTTTAATACCAATTAACTGGTATCGAACTAAGAAATCAGGAAGAAGCAGATTGAGAAGAAGAAGAAGAAGAAGAAGAAGAAGAAGAAGAAGAAGAAGAAGAAGAAGAAGAAGAAGAAGAAGAAGAAGAAGAAGAAGAAGAGAGTAGAGAATTGGAATTTCAGAAGCTTTTCTTAACATTTCAATAATGTTGCTCTTCATACAATTCTGCTATTTATATCTATCTCAACAACAAGGAATTCAAATGACATGTAATAGAAAATGCTGAAATTACACTAACTACTCTTAACTACTTTTCCCGCCCTTTTGTATTTTTGAATTTTCTTCTTAACTAACTTGTCCACATGCTAACTAACTCGTCCACATGGCTCCTAGCTGGTAGTTGAGTTAGTGTGGGCTGCTGCAGTATGTGTATCAATACCCTCCCCGTAAGCAACACCCTTGTCTTCACGGGTGAAATGAGGAAATCTGGTGCGTAGTGTAGAAGCCAACTCCCAAGTGGCATGAGCTGCATCTAAATCAGTCCATTTGATCAAGCATTGAGCAACAACCTTATTCCCCTTTTTGATGAGTCGACGAGCTAGTACAACTTCAGGGTATGGACACAAGGGACTAGCTAGATCCAATATAGGGGGATGAACAATAGTGGAGGGAAGGGAACAACAGAATTTGAGCTGAGAGATATGGAAAGTAGGATGAAGTTGAACTTCAGGAGGAAAAAGGAGTTTGTAAGCAACTGCTCCTATTTTTTCAATGATAGGATAAAGGCCAAAATACTAAGAAGTTAATTTGTGATAAGGAGAGAGGGAAAGGGTGGACTTGCGATAGAGCTAGAGTTTAACAAACACCCAATCACCAACTTGAAAAGTACGATTAGATTTGTGACTATTGGCTTGTGATTGCATTTGTTGCTGAGCCCGGGCTAAATGAAACTTGGCTAGTTGAAGTTTAAACTCTCTGACAAATAGAGTATCCTCAACAGCCTCAAGAAAGGAGTCACCAGGAAGGTAAGGTAAATGAATAGGAGGGGGGTAACCATAAAGAAGCTCAAAAGGAGTTGTTTTGATAGCAGAATAAGGGTTGGAGTTATACCACAATTCTGCTAAGGCTAAGAAGGAACACCAATCAGCATGAGAGTCAGTGCAAAAACATCTCAAATAAGTCTCCAAACACCTATTGAGTGCCTCACTCTGGCCATCAGTCTGAGGATGATAGGTAGTTGAAGTATGAATAGCAACACCCTGAATAGTGAGAAATTCTTTCCAAAAAGGGTTGATGAATACATGATCTCTATCACTAGTGATTGAGGCAGGAAAACCATGAAGTTTAAAAATTGAATCCATGAATACAGAAGCAAGTGACTGAGTAGTATAAGGGTGGGAAAGAGCAACAAAAATGACCATACTTAGTGAGCATGTCAATGATTACCCAAATAATAGTCTTACCCTTGGATTTAGGCAAGCCCTCAATGAAATCCATATTAATATTAATCCAAGGGGTAGCAGGAATAGGAAGAGGTTGTAAGAGCCCAGGATAAACAGAGGTGTCATACTTATTTCTTTGACAAATATCACAACTGTGAATGAAATCCAGGATATCCTTCCTTGTACCTTTCCAATAAAAATAAGCTAATACCTTCCTAGTAGTAGCATCTATTCCAGAATGACCTCCAGTACGGGTAAAATGTCATAAGGTGAGGATTTGCTGTCTTAAAGAGGCATTATTTTCCACTACAAGTTCTCCTTTCCTTCTCAACTGATCATTGATTCAAGTGAAGTGCTTTTGAGGCTGTATGCTAAGGGAATCAATAAGAGCCTTAAGCTCAGGATCATTGACCCAACTATCTGAAATAGCTTTCCACAAGTCAGTCTGCATAGAAGAAACCACTAGAGACATTAAATCAGCACCATCAATCATAGAGAGGGAATCTGTAGCGGTGTTTTCCTTCCCCTTCTTGTATTGAATCTCAAAGTCAAATGGGAGTAATTTAGCTAGCCACCTAAGTTGGGAGTCAGTGTGTAACTTCTGCTCTAATAGGTACTTCAAAGCCTTTTGATCAGTCCTTACAATAAAATGCTGGCCAAGCAAATAATGAGACCATTTAGTGATAGCAAAAATAAGAGCAAGCAGTTCTCTTTTATAGACAGACATTGCCATATGTCTGGGGGATGAGGCCTTGCTAATAAAGGCTATGGGGGTGAACCAACTGTATCAAAACAGCACCAATGCTAGTACCACTGGCATCAGTCTCTACCACAAAAGGAAGAGAATATTCTGGTAAGGCCAATACATGAGCAGAAGTAAGTGCCCTCTTTAGAGCATCAAAAGTTTGAGTAGCAGCTGAAGTCCACTTAAAACCATCTTTTTTCAAAAGCTCAGTCAAGGGTCTACTGATAAGACCATATCCCTTAATAAATTCTTGTAGTATCCTGCAAGGTCAAGGAATCCTCTGAGTTGCTTAACAGTAGAAGGAACATGCTAATTTTGGACAACATTGATTTTCTGTGGATCTGTGGAAACACCATCACTAGAAATAAAATGTCCCGGATACTATACCTTAGAAACTCCAAAAACACACTTAGAATATTTAGCTAGAAGGCTGTTAGACACCATAACATCAAAGACTTGCTGCAAATGAGAAACATGATCTGACAGAGTTTTACTATATATTAAGATGTCATCAAAGAATACTTAAACAAATTTCCTCAAAAATGGTAGAAATAGATGGTTCATAAGACATTGGAAGGTAGAAGGAGCATTGGTTAAACCAAAAGGCATGACCAAGTACTCATAATGGCCTAGGTGAGTTTTGAAAGTTGTCTTAGAAATGTCTTCTGGAACCATTCTGATCTGGTGATAACCAGACCTAAGATAATTCTTAGAGAATATAACAGCTCCATTTAATTTGTAATGACTCGATCGGTCGTTTTGAGCTTTAGAACATCGTTCAGCAGTCTAAGACCAAGAACAACTTCATTTAAGGTATTATGACTTGCACGCGTGGTCAGAATTGAATTTCGGAAAGTTCAGAGTTGATTTGGAAAGAGAATTCTCATTTCAAAAGCTTAAAGTTGAAAGAATTAGCTAGGATTGGAATTTTGAGTAAACGACCTCAGAATCAGGATTTGAAGGTTCCAGCAAGTTTGTATTATGATTTCGAACTTGGGCATATGCCCGGATTGGGTTTTGGATGACCCGGGAGCGTTTTGGCGCCTATTGTGGAAAGTAACATTTTGAAAGAAATTTTATAAGTTTGGGTTAAAGTGCATTTCAGCATTATCGATGTCCGTTTGGGATTCCAAGTCTGTGAATAGCTTTGTATGGTGATTCTGGAGTTGGGAGCGCGATCGGAAGTGAAATCGGAGGTCCGTAGGTCATTTTGGATCCATTTGGCTAAAGATAGAAATTTGAAGGTTTTTGAGAAGTTTGACCAGAAGTGGACTTTTTGATATCGAGGTTGGAATCTAATTTTGAAAGTTGGAGTAGGTCCGTAATGTCGAATATGACTTGTGTGCAAAATTTGAGGTCAATCAGACGTAATTTGATAGGTTTAAGCATCGAAACTAGAAGTTGGAAGTTCTAAAGTTCATAAAGATTGGATTGGGGGTTGATTCATGATTTTAGCGTTGTTTGATGTGATTTGAGGCCTCGATCAAGTCCGTAATGTATTTTGGGAAAGGTTGGTATGATTGGTTGGGGTCCCGGGGGCCTCGGGTGAATTTCAGATGGTTAATGGATCAAATTTGGAAGTTGAAGAATAGCTGAAGGTATGCTGGTTCTGTCATAACCGCATCTGTGGTTCTAGGACCGCAGATCGCAAAAGTGGATTTTGGTCCGGGGCTCGAGCACCGCAGATGTGGTCAAGGTTCTGTAGAAGTGGGACCGCATCTGCGGAAGGCTGGTCGCAGAAGTGGAAGAGGGGCAGCTTGGAATGGACCGTAGATGCGGTCAGGGTTCTGCAGAAGCGGACCGTATCTGTGAAAGGTATGTTGTAGAAGCAAAAAAGTGCGGCCTTAGGAGGACCGTAGAAACGACATTTGAACCGCACTTGGGGAACCGCAGATGCGGTCAAAGCGCCGCAGGTGCGGAAATAGCCGAGGCAGTGAGGTCTTTTAAGATCCGGGGTTGGGTTCATTTCAACCCCATTTTCTTCCATTGGAGCCGATGGGGAGCAACTTTGAGTTGCCATTTTTATCACTCGTCATGAGGTAAGTAATTTATGCTAGCTTTGAGTTAAATACAAAGTTTATATATGGATTTAGACAAGGAATTTGTGGAAAAACTTGGGGTTTGAGGAAATACCTAGAAATTTGATAATCTTGGTCTATGACCACGATTTTGGGTATGGAATTTAGAGAAAATCATATATTTGAGTTCGTGAGTTTATGAGTAAAATTTATCTTCGAAAAATTTCAGATTTCTGGGCACGTGGGCCCGAGGGCGTTTTTGTCAACTTTTCAATCTGGGTTAGGAAGTTCTACAAATTGGATTATAATGAGTAATTAAGTATATATTAATGAATTTGCATAATTATTGGCTAGTTTTGGAGCGTTGTGCATTGATTCGAGTCTTCGGAAGAGCATGGAATGCCGGTTATGGATCTTCGGAGTGAGGTGAGTCTCCTTTCTAACCTTGTAAGATGGAGTTATCCCCGTAGGTGAAATAATGGATTATGTGCTCCTATTTGTGGGGACTACGTACGAACGAGTGACGAGAGTCCATACGTAGCTATTATTATGCTATTGTTCGGTAGTTAGGACCCAAAAGCATGCTATACTTGGATTATTTACGAACCTATCAATAGCTTGAACAGCTTAAACCACATTGAATTAGTAAACGAATTTCTAAAAGGGTTTAAACTTCATTTTCCTAAATTATTAAAGAAAATTGGCTTTTCTTTGGATAATTGCTCCATGATGACGTCTTGATTGGCTGTCTATCTGTGTGTGTTTATTTTGGAACGGGCCAAACACCTCGACAGATTAAATAGATGCATCTTTAGGCATGCCGTCGATCCTCGGCAAGTGCACCATTTATTTTTGTTGGATCGGGCCGTCGCCTCGACATAATATGCGCATGCTTGTATTGCTGCCTTGAACTTAATTAAGTTATTATTGCCTCTTCATGGCTTGAAACTATTTGGATAATTACGAAAAGGAATTTTGGAAATTTTCTATAAAAGAATTAATTGTTTACTGGTTTCCTTCTATTTGGACTAAAATCATGTTTATAGAAATCCATAATTTAATGTATTATTGACCTCATTATTGGACCACTAGTATGTATCGAAGTAGACTATCTCGTCTCTACTTCTTTGAGATTAGACGGGATAATTATTGAGTACACGTTATTTACGTACTCATACTATACTTCTGTGCATTTTTGTTGCACATGTATATGCAACTCTAGTGTCTTAGTGGCATCGCGGCATGGTTGACACGGAGACTAGTTGAGCTGTATTTTCTCGAGGCGATCTGTAGTCAGCAGAGTCTCTTCAATTATCTGTATTTATTTTCTGTCTCATATTGTGTTCCAGACAGTTATTGTAATTTATTCGATCTCTTAGAAATTACTCATGCACTGGTGACACCGGGTTCTGGGATAGTTTGGAGGTATTTTGTAATGACTGCTTATCATTTAAATTTGATTGAGGTAATTATCTTTTAAATTACTAAATTTTGAAGAAAAATCCTAGATTTTAAAGGTAGTAGAGCAAGAATTTGATTAAGTGATTTGGTTGGCTTGCCTGACAGCAGTGTCCGATGCCATCGCGACCCTTGGTTTATTTTGGGTCGTGACAACATGGTATCAGAGCACTAGGTTCCTAGGGTCTCACGAGTAATGAGCAAGTCTAGTAGAGTCTCACGGATTGGTACAGAGACGTCTGTACTTATCCTCAGGAGGATGCAGGACTGTTAGGAGTACTTCCCTTCTTGATTCCTTATCGTGCGATTTGATCCTTGGAAGTGTATGCCTTTAATTCATTCCCACTCAATCTTACGCGACATGAACCGCTTGTTATAAATCAAAAACTGAAGAACCGTAATGGTACTACAAATGTGGTACGGGATGTTTCTCCCGGTATAGCTGATCAAATTATTATCATCGCTTGGACGAATATTTTATTGTTTCAGTTCAGTAGCAGTACCTCTGAGGGCTATGAGGCTATGCACAAGTTTCTATGATGCTTATGAACGATGGTTCCGCAGTATTGATTTGATGGTGGGATTTTTGCCTACATGTAGGGGCAGTGAATGACTTGAGGGAAAGTTTACTCGGTGCATGACTTAGAGATTCTGTATTTTATTCCCGGAAGGGAAAAAGCAATCGGGCTGAGAGTGTTCAGGTTTGGATTGATGGGGTAACATGACTTGGTATTTGTGAGTGTGGTGGAGTTTTTCTTCTATGATGAGGTGTCATTATCCTTATTGAACGTACTAAGCTCGCTGGTGTTATGACCTTCTACCAATCGCCTTTGGGGCAAGCTATTGTTAAACAGTATTGAAAATACGACCGTCAGATATCGTAGGGTGCGATAGTTCAGGATTTAATCAGTGTTTCTAGTGTCGGCGGTATGAGAAAGATTATCTTTTGCAAGGTGTAAAATTAGTAGAGATGGTGGGTACAAGTGCTATGAAGATAGATTTTATTAAGGCAACAACTGAGCAGCAAAGGATGAGAAAGACATGTGGGAAGTGTCAGGCGATGGCAAAAATTTCTAGGAGGCCGAGGATAAGAGGCCAAGGGTCGAGTAGTCAATTAAGAGGATGAGTTCTGCCAATGTGGGAGAGTGGTGGAGTTGCATAAGGTCTTTGCAGTGGGATGACTACGTACCTTAAGGAGAGTTTGAAGTGATTTCAGGATATTAGTGCTTGGTTATTGGGGTCTACGGATATAATTTGAAGTAGGGGTTCTTTTGCGGCAGGAGATTTAATATAACAGAAAGTAGTCGCTTAAATGAAGAAGGGTGCAACATAACTTTGAATTGGAAGGATGTTGCCGCACATTTAAATGATGTCCACGAGGGGTAAATGGACCTGTGCAGCTGGAGAGTGAGCTTAAACTCAGGATGGGTTATTGATGTCGTAGTGATTGTACCCCATGCAGCAGCGTTGGAAGATGTCGGGGAGAGCTTTCTATAGGTGGGTTATCCAAGTGAGCAGGTTAGCGGTCGCGTGGTTGGCGAGGCTTCTGCAAAGAATTCTATCGGTTATATAGAAAAGAGATCGGTTGTGCAAATGTGTTTGATGAGTCAGAATATAAGAAGAGGGTTTTACAGGAAGATTTCGAGAACTTTGGCGGTTGATTGCGCAAAGGTTATGTCAACAAGAGATAAAGAGGACGGGTGAATTCCAGATTTGTGAAATAATGGCTTCAAGCTAAGTGGGAGAGTCCCACCACATACGATTGGGTTGCATGGTTAACTACTTGTAAGATTTTTGGTTAGTAGCATATCGTTGGGCTATTTCAGCTACGGGAAAGGACCATAAGTGGTAATTTGAGCAAAGGAATTATTAAAGGTGGGATATCATTGGCCTTATTGGATCATGTTCAGACTTGGGGAAAGATTCAGGATTTTGCTTCGTATAGATGCGGGTTCCAAGGGAAGCAATTCGGCGGGTTCTTCGCCAAGAGGGTATACATGTGATATAGGACTCATGTAGTTGATTATATTCGGGGCCAAGTCAGAGCGGGTGGCTCTCAAAAACGGTCATAGTAAATTCACAAGATGAGGTGTGATGCTTAATGATTTCGAGCATATAGGTACGGTTAAGAATCAAGCTTGTTAACAGCCTATGAGAAGAGGCACAAAATGTTTTGTGATGTTTTGGCTTGCGATGTAGCAATTGGGAGGTATGAAATGGTTCATGGGATTTGAGACAGCATGGTCTCGCGTTCAAGGTCACTCGGGGTGAGTGCGGATAGAGTGTGGTAAGTGTTGGGTGGAGTTATTATTGTTTCGATGGAAATCAAGGATAAATTGGACGAAGATAGATTAGTTAGCCATAATTGAGTTGGCATATTGGTGGTGGAGATTAGTTCCTTCCATGTGATCAATTTATGCAAGTGATTTATGGCAGTACGTGTGAGGTTTGTCGGTCGCCGAAATTGATGTTAGTCAGATGTAATCCAGTATTATGGCCTATTTCGTGTAGGTGGACCTCAGAGGGGTTATAGTGGGGTAGGCCCCTACTTAGGGATTTGCATATTTCCACGGTTATAAGAAATTGCCTGTGTGTTGCTATGTTTCTCCTGAAGTGAGTTTAGTGAAAAGCTTTTATATGATGAAGTGTTGACCCATTAGTGGTTTCGGAGTTATGATAAGAATCATGTTCTATCGTGCATTGGCATGTTGGGTGCAGTGAGTGTTATGGAATTTGAAGTGAGAATCGAGGTTGCAGTCCGGTGTGGACAAGGATGTCACAAGCACTGATGAGCAGGAAAGGAGTTTCGATATTTATAGTAAGTTGGTATTGTCTTCGATGTCACTTGAGATTGGTGTTTTGAAAAAAGGGCTTGTATCATGGTTAATGATTCTTGATCGCCTTTCAGCGTTGGTGCGATCGGTGGTTTGGAGGTATGGCCCAGGTAATTATTATAGTAGGTTGTGGGAGTATGTCCCATAGGAAGGTTGTATAAGTGTGGAAGGCAGTCACTGGATTGATTAAGGCAAAAAAAAAGCAAATATGAAGGTTATGATAATATTGTTAATTTGAGAATTTATGCTTGGAGGGCACTCTGGTTATTGTGTTATGGACTGTGGAGGTTCGCTCCAGCTATGAGGGCTGTTCTTATGTGTTATGAGCAGAAATGAGGGTTATTATGGACCTTGGAAAGGTTATTAGCCTAGTCAGTGCAATCAGAATTGGCTTGAGGTCGGTGGATGGATTCAAATGTGAATATGGGCTCTATATCAGGCCAAACGTGTTCGTTTTAGTAATGCACTCCTTATGGAGGAGTAGTCAAGGTGTTATTTCGTTGCCAGATATTTCATGTAGTGATGCATTTTGCTGTGTGAATTGTGAGACGGCTTGAGAAATTGCTTATGTGTTGAGGATCTGCAAAGAAATGATGTTATATGAGCCAAATGGCTCTTGAGATTCAGATTGTATGTCGCACCTCAGTTGTGCTTGAGTTTGGTAGCTTGTAGCGCTATATGTCCCCTCAGGGATGGTATTATGCACCTAGCGTGCTTGTGACCGAAATTCAATATTTTATCGTAATGAGCAAATTTAGCTCGATGTCCAATCTGCTTATCCAAAATCTATGTGTGGATCGGGTAGCACACTGCCATGGGTATGTTATTTGGATCGGGTTGCGGGCCACAACAGTGTGATGTTGAGTATAGTTTTCTATATGCTATTTTTGTATGTCTCGCTTCCTATTTTCTAAGGAAAGTCCGTATTAGTGCGGGAGTTAGGTAATTCCTTCCAGAGTTCGTTTTCCTTTTGTATCGCATTCGAATTCGTAGCCTATTGGCACATGGTAGCATCATATGAGACTTTTGGTCATATCGGGGTGGCTTATTGCCTGAACAATTCGTACTGGGTGAGACGAGATCATTGGATTTAGGATCAATGCAATCTGATTATGTGAAGTATATTAAGGAGCTAAGATTCTTATTCGGCTTAGGATGAAGTGATGGTTAGAGCCAATGATTGTTTGACGCGGCAGTTGATTATGTATTTCTGCATATCTTTTCTGTCGTGGCGATATTGTAAAGGTTAGAGTAAGAACTGTGTATGTCATGGGGTGCAATGGGAGCATCAGATTAGTAGGATTTTGACTAAGTTGATAAGAAAATGTTATTGTGGTCCGGTGAGTAAAGTGATGCGAGGTGTGAATTCAGCAAAGTTATGCAGCCATGTTTGAGTACAACGTGTAGTGATTGATACAGTGATCGTATGTTGGAAATGTGCCTAGCATTGAGTTTCGGATGTTGGAATTGGAATTTGCTTGAATAATAGGAAATATCGTCAGAATTGATCGAGCTAATGTGCTCAACTGAGTTGTGGTAGCACGGGAAGGTGCATGAGGTATTAAATGCTAATTTCGGACTACTTCAGTGTAGTTCTCAGCACGTTCGACGACGAACATATGTTTAAGTGGGAGAGAATGTAACGACCTGACCGGTCGTTTTGAGCTCTAGCACATCGTTCAGTAGTCTGAGGCCATGAATAGCTTCATTTCAGGTATTATGACTTGCACGCGTGGTTGGAATTGAATTTCGGGAAGTTCAGAGTTGATTTGGAAAGAGAATTCTCATTTCGAAAGCTTAAACCTGAAAGAGTTAGCTAGGACTGGAATTTTGAGTAAACGATCTCAAAATCGGGATCTGAAGGTTCCAGCAGGTTCGTATTATGATTTCAGACTTGGGCGTATGCCCGGATCAGGTTTTGGATGACCCAGGAGCGTTTTGGCGCCTATTGTGGAAAGTAACATTTTGAAAGAAATTTCATAGGTTTGGCTTAAAGTGCATTTCAGTGTTAGCGATGTCCGTTTGGGATTCCAAGTCTGTGAATAGCTCCGTATGGTGATTCTGGAGTTGGGAGCGCGATCGGAAGTGCAATTGGAGGTTCGTAGGTCCTTTTGGAGCCATTGGCTAAAGATAAAAATTTGAAGGTTTTTGAGAAGTTTGATCAGAAGTGGACCTTTTGATATCGGGGTCCGATTTCGAAAGTTGGAGTAGGTTTGTAATGTCGATTATGACTTGTGTGCAAAATTTGAGGTCAATCGGACGTAATTCTATAGGTTTAAGCATCGAAAGTAGAAGTTGGAAGTTCTAAAGTTCATAAAGCTTGGATTGGGGGTTGATTCATGATTTTAGCATTGTTTGATGTGATTTGAGGCCTCGATCTAGTCCGTAATGTATTTTGGGACAGGTTGGTATGATTGGTTGGGGTCCCGGGGGCCTCAGATGGACTCCGGATGGTTAACAGATCAAATTTGGAAGTTGAAAAATAGCTGAAGGTATGCTGGTTCTTTCATAACTGCATCTGCGGTTCTAGGATCGCATAAGCGGGACCGCAGATGCAGTCAATCCACTGCAGAAGCGAATTTTGGTTAGGGGCTCGAGGACCGCAGATGCGGTCAAGGTTCCGCAAAAGCGGGACCGCATCTGGGGAAGGCTGGTCGCAGAAGCGGAAGAGGGGCAGCTTGGAGTGGACCGCAGATGCGGTCAGGGTTCTGCAGAAGCGGGACCGCATCTACGGAAGGTATGTCGCAGAAGCGAAAAAGGGCGGCCTAGTAAGGACCGCAGAAGGGACATTTTAACCGCACCTGCGGAACCGCAGAAGCGATCAAAGGACCGCAGGTGCAGAAATAATTGAGGCAGTGAGGTCTTTTAAGATCCGGGGTTGGGTTCATTTCAACTCCATTTTCTTCTATTGGAGCTGATGGGGAGCAACTTTGAGGTGCCATTTTCATCACTCGTCATGAGGTAAGTAATTTATGCTAGCTTTGAGTTAAATACAAAGTTTATATATTGATTTAGACAAGGAATTTGTGGAAAAACTTGGGGTTTGAGGGAAGACCTAGAAATTTGATAACCTTGGATTTTGACCACTATTTGGACTAAAATCATGTTTATAGAAATCCATAATTTAATGTATTACTGACCTCATTATTGGACCACTAGTATGTATCGAAGTCGATTATCTCGTCTCTACTTCTTTGAGATTAGACGTGATACTCACTGAGTACACGTTGTTTACATACTCATACTATACTTCTATGCATTTTTGTTGCACAGGTATATGCAACTCTAGTGGCTTAGTGGCATCGCGACATGGTTGACACGGAGACTAGGTGAGCTGTATTTTCTCGAGGCGATCCGCAGTCAACAGAGTCTCTTCAATTATCTGTATTTATTTTCTATCCCATATTGTGTTCCGGACAGTTATTGTACTTTATTCGATCTCTTAGAAATTGCTCATGCACTTGTGACACCAGGTTCTGGGATAGTTTGGAAGTATTTTGTAATGACTGCTTATCATTTAAATTTGATTGAGGTAAATATATTTTAAATTTTTAAATTTTGAAGGAAAATCCTAGATTTCAAAGGTAGTAGAACGAGAATTTGATTAAGTGATTTGGTTGGCTTGCCTGACAGTAGTGTCCATTGCTATCTTGACCCTTGGTGGATTTTGGGTCGTGACATAATTCATCCAATAGATCATCTATAATTGGAATAGGGAACTTATCCTTAACAGTGCAATGATTTATTTCTCTGTAGTCCACACACAACCTCCATGTACCATCCTTTTTTCCCACTAGTACCACAGGAGATGCAAAAGGGCTATTAATATACTGAATCAATCCCTGTTGTAGCATATCTTGAATGAGCTTTTCAATGATATCTTTCTTTAAAGAGGAGTACCTTTAAGGTCTAATGTTGATAGGTGTAGTCCCAGGTTGCAAAGGAATGCTGTGATCAAAGGTACCTCTCTGTGGAGGTAAGGTAGTAGGCTCTGCAAACACCTACTTTCTGTTGGAGAATGTGTTCAATAATAGCAGGAACATGAATTCCTTTAGAAAGCTGCAATGCATTAAGCTGATACCCTGAAGAAGGCCCAGGTTCAGTTGCCAAAACATGCAGTATGAAGAGTTGCACCTAGTCCCTCCTCTTTTTGTTGATGGATTTAGTGCTGGATAACTTGCATTCCTCAGAAGTACCCCTCAACAAATGGAATTTTCCTTGGTAAGTAAAAGACATAGTTGGGTCATTATAGTCCATAGTGACATGACCTAATGTTTTCATCCTTAAAGCTCCCAGAACTAGATCATACCTCCCTACTAGAAATACTATCAAATCAGAGGTATAAGAGGTACCCTGTAACATCCATTGGAAATTCCTTACTACTCCAGATGTGGCCTCCATTGAGTTGTCACCAAGGCTAACATAACAAACTTTAGTTGGAACAACACAACAACACAATCTTTTAGCAGACTCACAATCTATAAAATTGTGAATACTACCTCCATCTAGCAGAATTTGCAGCGGTCTCCTATTACTGTATCCAGTTACATGAATAGTTTATGCCCCTTTAATACCACTCAAGGCACACTAGGAAATCATAGGAGGATCTCCCTCAGTCACAGACCAACCCTCAGTATTTGTTTCACCTTCTTGTTTAGGCACTATATCTTCTGAACACTCCTCCTCCCCATATTCTAAATCCAATACAAACAATTGTTTAGGGAGATTGCATTTATGACCTGGAGTGTATTTGTCATCACAAAAGTAGCACAAGCCTTGTGCTCTCTTGGCTTGCATTTCAGCAGGTGAAATGGTCCTCCTAGTTCTAGAAACAGTTGGTGCTCTAGGAGCAGGTAAAGCTAGTTTTGGACTAGGAGCAGCAGTGGCAGAAGGCATCTTAGACTGCACAGGATTATAACTAGGGTTTCTTAAGGTGAAAGAGGACTAGCCTCCAGAATTGGTCCTTTGAGCTCTAGCATTAGCAACTAATGTTGCTTCTGTAAGTCTAGCTAATCTATATGCTTTAGATAAAGTTTGAGGCTCATGCATTTTTACTGGATTCACCAATTCCTCCTTAAGGCCTCCTAAAGAACAAGATATAGCTTGACTAATAGATAAATCACATTGAGCCAATAATCTAGCAAAGGCAAATTGAAATTCTCTCACTGATCCAGTCTGCCTTAATTGTTTCAGCTCTAATATTGGATCTGAAAACTCTTCACTGAAGGTTTCAATCAAAGCAGCTAGGTATTCTTCCCAGTTAGGTAAATCAAGTGAATCACGACATTTCATGTAAGACTGATGCCACCCAGAGCTTCATCATACAGATTCATTACTACTAAACTCACTCTTTGATTAAGGGGAGTTTTATCAACAGAATAGTATTGCTCAATTCTATATAACCATGTTTTCAGATTTTCACCATTGAAATGCGGAAACAACAGATTATGATTCCTATTAGAATTAGCACAATAAGGATCGGGACCTAGAATGCCCTGACTTGATTCAATTCCCTTATCTCTATTATTCAAAGTAGATGCATTATCCTTCGACTGTTGATTCAATTGCCAACCTTCAAACGAGCTTTTGAGAGCATTCACCATCTGAAGCAACTCTGTATGTCTCCTATCCATGTCATCTCGCAACTCTTATTATTTCTGAGCCATTTCTTCTCTAAGATCTAGCTGTTGAGCGGCTAGATCTTCATATTGCTCTTGCAAATCAACTGGTTGTGTTCCAGTCACTACATCAACAGCTCTTCGAGGTCCCATTGTCTAGGAGCTCTGATACCAATTAACTGGTCTCGAACTAAGAAATCAGGAAGAAGCAGAGAATTGAGAAGAGGAAGAAGAAGAAGAGAGTAGAGAATTGGAATTTCAGAAGCTTTTCTTAATATTTCAATAATGTTGCTCTTCATACAATTCTGCTATTTATATCTATCTCAACAACAAGGGATTCAAATGACATGTAATAGGAAATGCTGAAATTACACTAACTACTCTTAACTACTTTTCTGCCCCTTTTGTATTTTTGAATTTTCTTCTTAACTAACTTGTCCACATGCTAACTAACTCGTCCACATGGCTCCTAGCTGGTAGCTGAGTTGGCGTGGGCTGCTGCAGTATGTGTATCATTTTTTTAACAAATTATTCTTTTGAATTTTCGTTTCTTCTCTCTCCGTTTATTGAAATGTTATGTTAATATTTTGACAGGTTTAATTAGAGTCTTCTCAAAATATCATAACTATTTGGTGTAGTTGGAGTAATTGTACATCTCATTAGAGCATTAAAATCTTTATGTACCTATATATCTATCATACCATATTAAAAGCATAAAAGTCTCTATCGAAATATTATTCGTTAATTTTGTCCTTTAAAAATAGATTTTATACTAGATAAAATAGAATTTTAATTACAACAACAACAAGAACAAAAAATCCAGTAAAATTCCACCAGTAAGGTCTGGGGAGGGTAGAGTGTACGCAGACCTTATCCCTACCCCTAAGGGGGTAGAGAGAGACTGTTTTCAGGAGACCCTCGGCTCAGAGACAAAAATAGTCTTTTAATTATTTTTCTAATTTTAAGACTTTAAAATCTACTAAAATTTTACTATTAAAGTTTTCCTTATTTAAAGTCCATTAATATTAGAGTTGTATTGAACTATTCTTATAAGATTCTTTACAACGCAAAACGTGAGTTAGCAAAATTCTGTATGAGTCAAGCACGCAACGAATTCTAAAAACATAAAGATTCAAAGCATATGATTTTTCTTACTATTTGTAGATCGAATTCTTATTGAAAAAATTATAATTATTCTCAAATATTTAGAAGCAGAAAATATTCAAAGTTTCAATTAATAAACATTAAATTATTTATTTTAATGTTGAGAATAAATAATTAAGTCATTGAATTAATTAATTAGTAGACGAATCCAATTCAATTATTTTACAAATTTATCATATAAGATTTTTTTTTTTGTCAAATTGACAAAACACTTAAAGTACATAAATTTTATTTTTGTAAGAAGAATATCGACAGTGAAAGAAATTATAAAATATAGCAAAATTAATTATATAAAAAATAAAAATTTAAATCTGTGAAAAAATAAATTTTAAGCAATAACGTAAAATTGTAGAAGGCAACCACATAAATGAGTTGTCATTTGTTTCTTTTTTGCATTCAGTCTAACAAAGGAAAACGTCTCGCTACAATTTTATACAAAAAATTTTCTTGTAAAATATTAGTTCAATATTACTCATTCTTTAAACTTTACATTGTCACTATCAAATACATAGAAGGTATAATTCTAACATTTTTCATTCGCAAAAGTTTTAAGAGACCAAGAGATTTAATTTGTAATTTGTGTTATTTGATAAGTCTTTAAAGAATTGTAAATATTAACAATTTTCATAAGTTTCGACATAAGTCCGGACAGAATAACAATAAGGCATCTAAATAAAATTCCTTCATTTGTTTAGATAATTAAATGGGAATAATATTTATTGTTTAAAGAAAATCTTAAATTATATTTCATAACTCAAATAAATTATCTAATAACATGTATGTAATTTTTAAAAATTGTGTATTCATTAATATAGGTACACGCGCAAAGCGCGTACCCTAAAATTAGTTACCTTAAATGTCCATGTTTAGTTAGTTACCCGGCCTAATGTCACGACCCAGATTTCCCACCCTCGGGAGTCGTGATGGCGCCTACTAATAGGAGCTAGGCAAGCCAATTATCAATTACCTCTTTTAACGAACCACGACAATATTAGAAATAATAAAATATTTAATAATAAAGCGGAAGTCTCAAACATAGATAACTGAAAGAAATGCGGAAGTTTAACAAATCTTCTACCCAAGACTAGTGTCACAATACTCACGAATGTCTAGAGAATACTAAATACAAGGTTTGAATGAAACATAAACTGTCTGCTTCGGTACAAATAATAACAAACTGAATAAAATAGAAAGGACTCCGGGCCTGCGGACGTGAGCAAGGCTACCTCGAATGTCCCTGGACTGGAAGCTCGCTCCCAGAATGCTACTGCTACTCAAATGCTGCTCCAACACCGAGATATGTGCAAAAAGATACACAGAGTGTAGCATTAGCACAAACGACCCCATGTGCTGGTAAGTGCCTGGCCTAACCCCGACGAAGTAGTGACGAGGCTAGACAGGACCTATCAAAAACAACCTGTGCAGATATGTATATACAAAGGTAATAGAAATAACAACAGAAAATATCAAATAAAACTGGGAAGGAGCATGCTCGAGGGGACACAGTAAAAAACATATCAACGGATATAACAACGAAACTACATCAATACTATGACTCATATAAGTGGTTGGCACGCCACACGATCCCATAGTATATTTTATATGTGGACGGCGTGCCACACGATCCCATTTCATAATATCACGTAATAGGTGTACCACTCGCTCCCATTTCATAATATCACGTGTTAGGCGTACCACTCTCTCCCATTTCATAATATCACGTGGTAGGCGTACCACTCGCTCCCATTTCATAATATCACGTGGTAGGCGTACCACTCGCTCCCATTTCATAATATCACGTGGTAGGCGTACCACTCACTCCCATTTCATAATATTACGTGGTAGGCATACCACTCGCTCCCATTTCATAATATTATGTGGTAGGCGTACCACTCGCTCCCATTTCATAATATATAAGTGTTCGGCTTGCCACACGATCCCATTTCATAATATATAAGTGGTCGGCATGCCACACGATCCCATTTCATAATATATAAGTGGACGGCGTACCACATGATCCCATTTCATAATATATCAGTGGACGACGTGCCACACGATCCCATTTCATAATATATAAGTGGACGGCGAGCCACACGATCTCATTTCATAATATATAAGTGGTCGGCATGCCACACGATCATATTTCATAATATATAAGTGGACGACGTGCCACACAATCCAATTTCATAATATATAAGTGGACGACGTGCCACACGATTCCATTTCATTATATATAAGTGGTCGGCGTGCCACACGATCCCATTTCATAATATATAAGTGGTCGACGTGCCACATGATCCCATTTTATAATATATAAGTGGTTGGCATGCCACACGATCCCATTTCATAATACCTCGTAGTCGGCGTACTACACGATCCCATTTCTTTCAACACAATATACAAAATAATCCCGGCAAGAGAACAAGATAATTTAATAAACTATCTCGGCAAGGGAGATCCAGCTATGACCAAACTTATTCAATTTCTACTTAACATATTTAAATCAATACTCAGTCTCAACAATTACCGGCTCAGTGTTTAAAGATTTCCAACCAAATCCTCATAAACAACAATTAAGAATTCGATAACTTAGAAATTCAAGACTCACAGTCATGCTCGACACTAGTGTATAGATACTCGTCACCATGCCTATACACCGTACTCGACAAATAGCAATTAGCAAATAAGACTCTACTCCTATTCCCTCAAGCCAAAGTTAGAACAAACACTTACCTCGAATGCTCCAAAGAATAGCTATCAATCCTCAAATATCGCCTTTCCTCTACAATCCGACTCCGAAACATTGATATCTAGGCATAATTTATTCAATAGTATCAATAAGGACTCCATGGCAACACCCCATAGCCTAGATATGAATTTTCTAGCATTCTTCCAAAATTACCAAAATTCGACACCTGGCCCACATGGTCCAAACAAGAGGCTCGGACCAAAACCCAATCACCCATAACCCCACGAGTTCAAATATGCACTTTGTTTTAAGATTCGACCCAAAATTGAGGTTGAATCACCCAAAATTCTCAAAACCCTAACTCTACCCAAAACCCTTAATTTCCTACTTTGATTTCATGATTTAGGTCTAGGAATTTGATAAATGATGATAGAAAATGAAGAAAACGAGTTAGATAATACTTACCCAAGAAGCTTTGGTGAAGAATAGCTCTAAAAATTGCTTATGGGGTGTGGGGAAGAAGAGCTCGTGTGAAACTTGGGAATAATCCCGTAATGGTTCTGTTTTGAACTTAAACGCGTTCGCGGGAAAGGGGCTGCGTTCGCGAAGGGTAAACTGGGCAATTCATCGCGTTCGCGTGAGGGTAAACGCGAACGCATAAAGGAAAAATGCTGGGGGAGGGGGTCCAAGATTGGCCTACGCGAACGCGTGTTAAGGGACGCGAACGCGATAGAGGACACAATAAATCATCGCGATCGTGATGGCCAGAACGCGAACGCGAAGAAGGGAAATACTGGGGCCTGAATTTGGCTTACGCGTTCGCGAGGGTCAAGATGCGAACGTGAAGGGGGAAGGCACAGAGCTACGCGAACGCAAGCCTAACGATGCGAACGCGATGAAGAAAGCCCCTTTTAAAAAATTGCAGAAAATCTGCTAACTTCTTAAGTCCAAAACCACCCCGAACACCTCCGAAAACACACCTGAGCCCTCGAGGCTCCCAACCAATCACACACACTAACTCAACAACATCCTACGAACTTATCCATGCGATCAAATCGCCAAAATAATATCATAAACGAGGAATCAAACCTCAAAATTATCACTTTTCATTATAACTTCATAAACTTCAAACTTTAGATATTCATGTCCAAAACACATCAAATGACATCCGATTTTGACCAAACTTTACAGAAAGCGCTTAACACATATTTAAGACTTGTACCAGGCATCGGAACCAAAATACGGGCCCGATACCAATGTTTTCTAACTCATTTTCATTTCAAATTTTCATATCATTTTCAGAAAAACAATTTCTTTCAAAAATTCATTTCTTGGGCTCGGGACCTCAGATTTCGATTCCGAGAATACGCCCGAGTCCCATATTTTTATACGGACCCTCCAAAACGGTCAAATCATGGGTCCGGGTCCGTTTACCAAAAATGTTGACCAAAGTCAACTTTAATTATTTTAATATCAAAATTCTTCAAATTATTTTTCATAGAATTCATATATTTCAACATAAAAGTTTTCCGGCTACGCGCCCGGACTGCGCACGCAAATTGAGGCAACTAAAAGTGAGGTTTTCAAGGCCTCGAAAGCACGGGACGAATGAGGAAACAGGTGATGACCCTTTGGGTCGTCACATCCTCCACCTCTAAAACAACCGTTCGTCCTCAAGCGGACCAAAGAAAGAAGTACCTGAGACAGGAAATAGATGAGGATAAAGGCTCCGCATATCAGACTCGGACTCCCAGGTCGAGGCCTCAGGGGGATGACCTCTCGACTGAACATGAACAGAGGAAAAACTCTTCGACCTCAACTGTCGAACCTGTCAGTCTAGAATAGTTACCGGCTCCTCCTCATAAGACAGATCCTTGTCCAACTGGACAGTGCTGAAATCTAACACGTGGGCTGGATCGCCGTGATACCTCCGAAGCATGGACACATGAAACATTGGATGCACGGCTGACAATCTAGGTGGCAAGGCAAGTCTGTAAGCCACCTCTCCCACACGATCGAGAATCTCAAATGGGCCAATGAACCTAGGGCTAAACTTGCCCTTCTTCCCAAATCTCATCACGCCCTTCATAGGCGACACTCGGAGCAAGACCCGCTCACCAACCATGAAAGCTACATCTCGAACCTTACGATCCGCATAACTCTTTTACCGCGACTGAGCCGAACGAAGTCTGTCCTGAATGATCTTGACCATATCCAAGGCCTCCTGAACTAAATCTGTACCCAATAACCGAGCCTCTCCCGGCTCAAACCATTTGACTGGAGACCGACATCGCCTACCATACAACGCCTCATATGGAGCCATCTGAATGCTGGATTGGTAGCTGTTGTTGTAGGCACACTCTGCTAAAGGCAAAAACTGGCCCCACAAGCCTCCAAAATCAATGACACAGGCTCGGATCATATCCTCCAATATCTGAATAGTCCTCTCGGACTGGCCGTTCGTATGAGGATGGAACGCTGTGCTCAACTGAATCTGGGTGCTCAACTCTCGCTGAACTGCCCTCCAGAAGCGTGACGTAAACTGCATACCCCGGTCCGAAATTATAGATGCCGGTACCCCATGAAGGCGAACAATCTCCCGAATGTAGATCTCAGCTAACCTCTTTGATGAATAGGTGGCTGCAATAGGAATAAAATGCGCTGACTTGGTCAGCCTATCAACAATGACCCAAATAGCATCAAACTTCTTCCGATTCATCGGAAGTCCAGTAACGAAATCCATGGTAGTCCTCTCCCACTTCCACTCGGGAAGCTCATTCCTCTGAAACAAACCACCAGGCCTCTGATGCTCATACTTAACTTGCTGACAGTTCAAACATCGAGCCACATATGCAACAATATATTTCTTCATCCTATGCCACCAATAATGCTGCCGCAAGTCCTGGTACATCTTCGCGGCGCTCGGGAGAATAGAATACCGTGAACTATGGGCCTCCGCTAAGATCAACTCTCGAATCCCATCGACATTGGGCACACAAACTCGCCCCTGCAACCTCAAAACACCATCGTCATCTAAAGTCACTTTCTTGGCACCTCCACGCTGCACCGTGCCTCTCAGGACACACAAATGAGGATCATCAAACTGCCGATCACGAATACGCTCCAATAATGAAGAGCGAGCGACCGTGCAAGCTAACACTCTGCTAGGCTCAGAAATGTCCAACATCACAAACTGATTGGCCAAGGCCTGAATGTCCAAAGCAAGCGGTCTCTAGCTGACTGGAACATAAGCAAGACTACCCATGCTGACGGACTTCCTACTCAATGCATCGGCCACCATATTGGCTATCCCCGGGTGGTACAAAATAGTAACATCATAATCCTTCAATAAGTCCAACCACCTCCACTACCTCAAGTTCAACTCCTTCTGCTTAAACAATTACTGCAGACTCTTGTGATCAGTGTACACCTCACACGTCACATCATATAAGTAATGCCTCCAAATCTTCAAAGCATGAACAATGGCTGCCAACTCTAGATCATGGACCAGATAATTCTTCTTGTGGATCTTCAATTGCCTCGAAGCATAAGCAATGACTCTGCCATCCTGCATCAATACCGCACCAAGCCCAATACGGGAAGCATCACAATAAACTGTATAAAGCCTTGAACCTGTGGGCAAAACCAATATCGGTGCCGTAGTCAGAGCTGTCTTGTGCTTCTGAAAGCTCTCCTCACACTCGTCTGACCACCTGAACTGGGTATCCTTCTGGGTCAACCTGGTCATCGGGGCTGCTATAGATGAAAACCCCTCCAGAAACCGGCAGTAATAACCTGCTAACCCCAAGAAACTCCGAATCTCGGTTGCTGAAGTTGGTCGAGGCCAGTTCTTGACTGCCTTAATCTTCTTCGGGTCTACCTGAATACCCTCTACTGATACGACATGACCCAAAAATGCAACTGAACTCAACCAGAACTCGCACTTCGAGAACTTAGCATACAACTGACTATCCTTCAGAGTCTGAAGAACCACTCTGAGGTGCTGCTCGTGCTCCTCCTGGCTGCGGGAGTACACCAGAATATCATCAATAAAGACCATCACGAACAAGTCCAAGTAAGGTCTGAACACTCGGTTCATCAACTCCATAAATGTTTTTGGGGCATTGGTCAACCCAAATGACATGACCAAAAACTCATAATGCCCATGCTGAGTGCGGAATGCTGACCTAGGGACACCGGATGCCCTAATCCTCAACTGATGGTAGCCAGATCTCAAGCCTATCTTTGAAAACACCTTTGCGCCCTGAAGCTGGTCAGACAATCATCAATCCTCGGCAGTGGATACTTTTTCTTAATCGTCACTTGTTCAATTGCCGGTAATCAATGCACATCCTCATCGAACCATCCTTTTTCCTTCACAAATAACACAGGCACGCCCCAAGGAGAAACACAGGGTCTACTGAAATCCTTCTCCAACAAATCTTGCAGCTGATCCTTTAACTTTTTCAACTCTGGCAGGGCCATGCGATACGGCGGGATGGAAATGGGCCGAGTGCCCGGAGCCAGACCAATACAGAAATCAATACCCCTGTCAGGCGGCATGCCCGACAGGTCTGAAGGAAAAACCTCGGGGAACTCCCGAACAATAGGAACCGAATCAATAGATAGAACCTCTATGCTGGAATCGCGAACATACGCCAGATAAGCTAAACAACCCTTCTCGACCATACGTCGAGCCCTCACATATGAAATAATACTGCGGGTGGCATGACCTGAGGTCCCTCTCCACTCTAGTCGGGGAAAATCTGGCAAAGCCAAGGTCACGGTCTTGGCGTGATAATCCAAGATAGCATGATATGGGGACAACCAATTCACCCCTAATATGACGTCGAAATCCACCATGTCTAAGAGCAATAAATCAACACGGGTCTCAAGACCCTCAAACACTACCACACAGGAACGATGAACTCGGTTGACCACTATAGAATCACCCACCTATGTAGATACATAAACAGGAATACCCATGGCATCACTAGGCATAATCAGGTAGGGTGCAAAATAGGACGACACATACGAACACGTAGACCAAGGATAAAATAGCACTGAAGTATCTCTAATACAAATCAGTATGGTACCTGTAATGTTTGCACCTGAAGACTCAGCCTCTGGCCTACCTCTGGCGACCTTAACTCCACCTCTAAGACCTCTACCTCCACCTCTAACACCTCTGCCACCGCCTCTAGCTGGCTGCGCAGGCTGTGGAACCTTCGGTGCCTGAATCATAGCACGAGAACTCTGATGCTGGAAGCTGCCATAAACTCGAGGGCAATATCTGACAATGTGCCTCGGATTACCACAAGCATGGCAAGACCTTGTTTGCTGCGGCTGAGCACCCCTCAACCTCGGGCAAACCCTCCTGTTGTGACCATACTCACCACACTCATAACACCTACACGAACGCTGCAGCTGAAGGAACTAAGGCTGACCTTGTCGACTTGAATGACCACCTGAAGTACCATGAGTGATATAGGGAGCTGAATGAAAAGGCGTGGGAGGATGTCCTCTACCATAAGAACCTCTACCTCCTGACGAGGTACCACTGAATCTACCTGCATGACGGGGCCTCTTATCCGACCCATGACTACCTCCCTGTAGCAGAGCTATCTCAACTCTACGGCCCACACTGGCCGTCTCCTGAAAAGTAATCTCACTCCCGGCCTGAGCCACTATACCCGGCTGACCTGCCACCACTGGAAGCAAACCCGCTCGAATAACACCCTCTATAAGGCCCGCCAATCGGACTAGAGCGTCCTGAAGAACTGGGAAGGCAATGAACCCCTCTGGGACCTGAGTTGGGCCCACCGGAACTGCTGGGACGGGAACCTCCTCCTCAAAATCAACCTGAGGCTCCGCCACTGGAGCTGCTGCTGGGGNGAAGGGAAAACCTCGGGGAACTCCCGAACAATAGGAACAGAGTCAATAGAAGGGACCTCTGTGCTGGAATTGCGAACATATGCTAGATAAGCTAAACACCCCTTCTCGACCATGTGTCGAGCCGTTACATATGAAATAACACTGCCGGTGGCATGACCTGGGGTCCCTCTCTACTCCAATCGGGGCAAATCTTGCAAAGCCAAGTTCACGGTCTTGGCGTGGCAATCCAAGATAGCATGATACGGGGACAACCAATACATCCCTAATATAACATCAAAATCCACCATGTCTAAGATCAATAAATGAATACGGGTCTCAAGACCCTCCAACGCTACCACACAGGGACGATAAACTCGGTCGACCACTATAGAATCACCCACCATGTAGGTATATAAATAGGAATACCCAAAGCATCACTAGGCATAGTCAGGTAGGGTGCAAAATAAGACGACACATATGAATACGTAGACCCAGGGTCAAATAGCACTGAAGCATCTCTAATACAAATCAGAATAGTACCTCTAATGTCTGTACCTGAAGACTCAGCCTCTGGCCTAGCTGCTGGCTGGCCTCTACCTCTGGAGACCTGAACTCTACCTCTAAAACCTCTACCTCCACCTCTAGCTGGCTGGGCAGGATGTGGAACCTCCGGTGCTTGAATCATAACACGAGAACTCTGATGTTGGAAGCTGCCATAAACTCGAGGGAAATATCTAACAATGTGCCTCGGATCACCACAAGCATGGCAAGACCTCATCTTCTGCGGCTGAGCACCCCTCAACCTCGGGCAAACCCTTCTAAGATGACCATATTCGCCACTCTCATAACATCCACGCGACTGTTGAGGGAACTGAGGCTGACCCTATCGACCTGAATGACCACCTAAAGTACCATGAGTGACACGGGAAGCTGACTGAAAGGGCCTGGGAGGATGGCCTCTACCATAAGTACCTCTACCTCTGGTCGAGGCACCACTAAACGTGCCTGCGCGACGGGGCCTTTTGTCCGACCCATGACCACCTCCTTGTGGCAGAGTTATCTTATCTCTACGGCCCACATTGGCTGCATCCTGAGAAGTGATCTCACTCCTGGCCTGAGTCACTATACTCGGCTGACCTGCCACCGCTGGCTGAACTCTTAGAAGCAAATCCGCTCGAATGACACTCTCCACGAATCCTGCCAATCGGACTAGAGCGTCCTGAAGAACTGAGGTGGCAATGAACCCCTCTGGGACCTGAGCTGGGCCCACTGGGCCCACTGGGACTGCTGGGGCTGGAACCTCCTCCTCCAAATCAACCTGAGGCTCCGTACTAGAGCTGCTGATGGGGCCTCGGACTGCTGCGCGGTAGAAGAGGAAGCACGTGTTCTCGCCATCTGCGGAGGAACAGAATAGAAATTCAATCGGTACTTGAGAAATAGAACCGCACGACAAGAAAGAACAAATGTGAAACTTTCCTAACTCTGTAGCCTCTGGGGATAAATACAGACGTCTCCGTACCGATCCCTCAGACTCTACCGAGTTTGTCCGTGAGTAGCGAGACCTATGTAACCTAGCGCTCTGATACCAACTAGTCACGACCCGAATTTCCTACCCTCGGGAGTCATGATGGCGCCTACTAATAGGAGCTAGGCAAGCCAATTATCAATTACCTCATTTAACGAACCACGACAATATTAGAAATAATGAAACATTTAATAATAAAGCAGAAGTCTCAAATATAGATAACTGAAAGAAATGCGAAAGTTTAACAAATCCTCTACCCAAGACTGGTGTCACAATACTCACGAACGTCTAGAGAATACTAAATACAAGGTTTGAATGAAACATAAACTGTCTGCTTCGGTACAAATGATAACAAACTGAATAAAATAGAAAGGACTCCGGGCCTGCGGACGTCAGCAAGGCTACCTCGAATGTCCCTGGACTGGAAGCTCGCTCCCAGAATGCTACTGCTACTCAAATGCTGCTCCAACACCTGGATCTGTGCAAAAAGATGCACAGAGTGTAGCATCAGCACAACCGACCCCATGTGCTGGTAAGTGCCTAGCCTAACCCCGGCGAAGTAGTGACGAGGCTAGACCAGACTACCAGATAAACCTGTACAGTTATATATACAAGTACAACAAAATAATAGGGGAAAATAAACAATTTAAAGCTGGGAGGGGGAACATGCTTATGGGGTAGCAGATAAAACAGAATATCAGGAATAACAAAGAATCTACATCTGATTTCTTCTAACACAGAATAGGGGAAAACAAACCACTTTCACTTGTTTCAATTTCCTCTCGTTGCAGGCGTGCAACACGATCCCATTTCCTCATATCACGTGGTAGGCGTACCACTCGATCCCATTTCATAATATCACGTGGTAGGCGTACCACTCGTTCCTATTTCATAATATCACGTGGTAGGCGTACCACTCGCTCCCATTTCATAATATCACGTGGTTGGCGTATCACTCGCTCCCATTTCATAATATCACGTGGTAGGCGTACCGCTCGCTTCCATTTCATAATATATAAGTGGTCGGCGTGCCACTCGATCCCATTTCATAATATATAAGTGGTCGACGTGCCACACGATCCCATTTCATAATATATAAGTGGTCGGCGTGCCACAAGATCCCATTTCATAATATATAAGTAGACGGTGTGCCACACAATCCCATTTCATAATATATAAGTGGTCGGCGTGCCACACGATCCCATTTCTTTCAACACAATACACAAAATAATCTCGGCAAGGGAACAAGATAATTTAATAAACTATCCCGGAAAGGGAGATCCAACTATGACCAAACTTATTCAATTTCTACTTAACATATTTAAATCAATGCTTAGTCTCAACAATTACCGGCTCAGTGTTTAAAGATTTCCAACCAAGTCCTCATAAACAACAATTAAGAATTCGATAATTTAGAAATTTAGGACTCACGGTCATGCTCGACACCAGTGTATAGATACTCGTCACCATGCCTATACACCGTACTCGATAAATAGCAATTAGCAAATAAGACTCTACTCATATTCCCTCAAGCCAAAGTTAGAATAAGCACTTACCTCGAATGCTTCAAAGAATAGCAATCAATCCTCAAATATCGCCTTTCCTCTGCAATCCCACTTCGAAATAATGATATCTAGGCACAATTAATTCAATAGTATCAATAAGGACTCAATGGAACACCCCATAGCCTAGATATGAATTTCCTAGCATTCTTTCAAAATTACCAAAATTCGACACCGGGCCCACATGGTCCAAACACGAGGCTCGGACCAAAAACCAATCACCCATAACTCTACAAGTTCAAATATGCACTTTGTTTTACGATTCGACCCCAAATTGAGGTTGAATCACCCAAAATTCTCAAAACCCTAACTCTACCCAAAACCCTTAATTTCCTACTTTGATTTCATGATTTAGGTCTAGGAATTTGATAAATGATGATAGAAAATGAAGAAAATGAGTTAGATAATACTTACCCAAGAAACTTTGGTGAAGAATAGCTCTAAAAATCGCTTATGGGGTGTGGGGAAGAAGAGCTCGTGTGAAACTTGGGAATAATCCCGTAATGGTTCTTTTTTGAACTTAAAAATTCGCTGGGCAAAATTACTCTTCGCGTTCGCGGGAAAGGGGCCACGTTCGCGAAGGGTAAACTGGGCAATTTATCGCGTTCGCGTGAGGGTCAACGCGAATGCGTAGAGGAAAAATGCTGGGGGTCCAAGATTGGCCTACGCGAACGCGTGTTAAGGTATGCGAACGCGATAGAGGACACAATAAATCATCGCGATGGTCGGAACGCGAACCCGAAGAAGGGAAATACTGGGGCCTGAATTTGGCTAACGCGTTCGCGAGGGTCAAGATGCGAACGCGAAGGGGGAAGGCACAGAGCTATGCGAACGCGAGCCTAACGATGTGAACACGATGAAGAAAGCCCCTGTGCAAAAATTGCAGAAAATCTGCTAACTTCTTAAGTCCAAAACCACCCCGATCACCTCCGAAAATACACCCGAACCCTCGGGGCTCCCAACCAATCACACACACTAACTCAACAACATCCTACGAACTTATCCGTGCGATCAAATCACCAAAATAACATCATAAACGAGGAATCAAACCTCAAAATCATCACTTTTCATTATAACTTCATAAACTTCAAACTTTAGATATTTAGGTCCGAAACACGTCAAATGACGTCCGATTTCGACCAAACTTTACAAAAAGTGCTTAATACATAATTAAGACTTGTACCGGACATCGGAACCAAAATACGGGCCCGATACCAATGTTTTCTAACTCATTTTCATTTCAAATTTTCATATCATTTTCAGAAAAATAATTTCTTTCAAAAATTCATTTCTCGGGCTCGGGACCTCGAATTTCGATTCCGAGAATATGCCCGAGTCCCATATTTTTCTACGGACCCTCCGGGACCGTCAAATCACGGGTCCGGTTCCGTTTATCAAAAATATTGACCGAAGTCAACTTTAATCATTTTAATATTAAAATTTTTCAAAATTTTTTTCACAGAATTCACATATTTCAATATAAAAGTTTTCCGGCTACGCGCTCGGACTGCGCACTCAAATTGAGGCAATTAAAAGTGAGATTTTCAAGGCCTCAGAAACATGAGACGAATGAGAAAACAGGTGTTGACCCTTAGGGTCGTCACACCTAAACAAATTTTATTTACAAAATATATACATTCCACCTTAAAAGGCTCCTAATTCATTATTAGTGACTTCAATCAAGGGATTTAGTTACACCCTTTTCCTTTTTTTTTTTCCTTATTCTTCTTCTCTCCATAAAGACATCTAACTATTGTTCCTTGTATCAGAATATTTTTATATCCGTCATTTTCATTTAATAATTCGAATATGAACTACCATGACCATACATAAGTGGCGAAATTAGAGCTCGCAAGAGGAATTACTTCTTTTCTTACCTTTTTTATTCATACTAGTGGAAGTCATCTCAAAGATTACGTGAAAGCTTTGTTGTTGAAGAAGATGTTCATTAAAATAAATTAATCAAAAGAGCAAAATGTTAGGAAGAAAGGTAAATCATTCAGATGACATTTTTTTCTGTTAATGAAAAATAAATTAAAATAATTGTAATAGAAATCAAAATAAGGAAGGTAAATATAATATTGCAAACCACAAGGGAGTTAGTGTGATGAGATAAAATTTGGAGGTTCTTCCAAATTATCCCAATAAAATATAATGGGCATCTGGCAAGATCAAGGTTATCGAATTTAACGTTTTACATCTAGAATGTAATGGCTGGTTTGACCTTTTGAGGTTTGTCCATCATAGCTCTTTTCAATCAGGACAAAGAAAAAACTATCGATGCAGCACAATTGTGCTTGTGAAGAGATTATCAAACCAGCAATAACATTAGCCACTTGGGACCAATTTTATAACAAAATTTTATACGATATTTTTTTTTTTGTATATTTTGTAACTGATTTATATATAGTAAAAATAAATTTTATACTACTAATTACATATTATACAACTTATTTATAATTTTCACACATTATTTCTACCCAATTATATACAACTATAATATCATACCACTTAAATACAAATTTTATACAATTAGTCTTTTGTATATTTTGTATCTGATTTATACATATTAAGAAAAAAATTCATACAACTAATTATATATTATACAACTTATCTACAACTTTCATACATTATTTCTACCCAGTTATATACAACTACAATATCATACTACTTAAATACAATTTTTATACAATATTGTTCGACTTTCATACAATATTTAAATAAAAATATCTACATAAACAACAGAATACAATTTACCTACAATTTTACAACAACTTTACTATAATTTCGTAAGTATAATGTATGTCATGTCGTCTTCTTCTTCTTCTTCTTCTTCTTCTTCTTCTTAGGAAGAGAGAATAAGGATGAGAAATAATTGATTTCTAATATAAAGGGATACTCATTTAATTCATAAAGTGTATATAATTGGTAAATTTGTATATAGAATGTAATTAAATGGAAACTTAAGTAGGGAGGATAATAAAGTTTTCAATAGTGTATAGGTATGTAAAAATTCTTTTTTAAATATGGTTTTTACTCCCTCCGTCCCATTTTATATAATATATATTTTTATTTAATATATCTTAAACATCTTTTGGTCTATCTATGCATTTAAACACCCAAAATGCTTATAAGTCAAGTGTTTAAAAGCTAAAATAAGCTTTAAGACATAAGTTAGAGGGTGTTTGACAAAGAGGGTGTTTGGCTAAGCTTATAAGCTGGTCAAACTGGCTTATAAGCACTTTTTGGCTTATCTACGCGTTTGGTAAAATTAAAAGTGCTTATAAGTTAAGTGCTTATAAGCCGAAAATAAGCCAAAAGCCATAAGTTGGTCTTCCCCAACTTATCAAATTTCAGCTTATAAGCACTTTAGGTTTGACCAAAATATTTACAATTCTATTCCTAAAATACTTCTTTTTAAAATAAAACTCTTTGTATACCCAATTTTTTAGCTGCTTATTATTAATTTCAGCACTTTTATCCAAACACGTAACTGCTTATTTTTTAAATCAGTTTTAGCACTTAAAAGTGCTTTTCAGCACATATGCTTATCAGCTAAGCCAAACGGCTTATAAGTTGGTCAAACTAGCTTATAAACACTTTTCAGCTTATCTACGCGTTTGGTAAAGTTAAAAGCGCTTATAAGCCAAGTGCTTATCTATCTATCTATATCAATAACTATCTATCTATATTATTATAAAAGCATGAATAATTTATGCTAAATGTTAAACGATTAAAATATCCCAAAAATATTGATCGTCTTTTATGTCATTAAATATTTGTATAATTTAAGGATAAAAATATAATTAATTCAAGGATAAAATTGTTTCGATTTAAACTACAAATTCGCCGACTTTAAAAATTTGGTGTAATTTTTTCGGATTTAATCGTTTTGGACGGCTAGAAACCGCCACTATGCATGGTTTAGAGGGAAATACAGCTTAGAGAATAGTATCCCAATTATACTTGGATAGTTTTTCGTACTATGAGTCATATAATTTGTATTGGAACATAGGTATTGATTTCCACTTTTTAAAGATATTTGTGTTGAATTCTAAATAAAATTTCATATGAAACAAACTACTTTTGACGCCCTGTTACCATCTCCACATAGAATTTCATTGATACATTTTATTCTCACCGAACATACACGTAATTAGGACTTTGAATTCATGTCCGAAAGTAACAACTGTATGTAGTTCTTGTGAATACAAATTGTATTCACCTTTGCTTTTTATAATGTATAGCTTTATGCTGTAATTCCCTAAGTTCAAACTCCTTCAGTTGTGTACTCCCGTTATTTTTTTTAAGGTATACTTTATTTTATGTTATATAATTCCTATTTTAATTAGTGTATTTGTTGATGAGCAATGGACATTATTCATAATATGTTTGATGTTCTCATTTCTTTTGTTAAACTACTTAATTGCTTAAAGTATTTACTCAAAATTTAGTATGACTTTAAGAATTTAGCGGAAATAATTAATCTGAATATTTTAGATAACTTTTGTTGAGTTCAAATATTTATGCTCTACAGATACGTGAATGGATTTTCTCGATGGAGTACATGTAATTCACTTGGTGATGATGTTATAATGAATGGACCATACACACTGAATAACAGACTAATTATCCTTAGGCAATGGAAGAAGGGGTTTGATTTTGAGGATGAAATCATCAGAACTATCCCACTATGGGTGACATTTCCTAAATTGCCATTTAGTTACTGGAGTAATAATGCTCTAAGTAAAATTGAGAGTGGGCAAGGTAAACCTCTATATGCTGATGCATGTACAACTATGACTGACAAAGTTGTATATGCAAGAGTCCTAACTGAGATGGATATTACTAGACCTCTACCAGGATCAATTAAACTATGTGACCCTACTGGGAAAAAGATTGATCAGATTGTGCAATATGTTTGGAAGCTATAATATTGCCAAGAGTGTTGTCAACTTGGCCACTCATGTAAGGAACAGCAGAAACAACATAATGAAGAGGGACATTAGAGGATAAATAATCAGAAGCCAAAGCAGGAATGGAAAATTATAAGGAAGCTTGATCCAAAGGTGGATAAGATAGATGGACAAGGAAGGTTCAAAGAGCAGCTTGAGATAGGAGAAGAATTAGCTCCAAAGCAGCAAGGTGATAGTAATAAATGACATATTGCTAGTGGAAGGTTTGCATCAAAAAACAAATGGGAGCTAAAGGGGAAGAGGAAGTCAACATAGGCAATGCATTTAAAGTACTTGTTGACACTGCCTAGAAGATAATGCAATTCTCTGAAGAACAGGAGATGAGAAGTTGGAAGAGCAGACAAGGAAGTGAAGATAATCCCAAAACAACAAGTATATTATGATGAATATTATAACATGGAATGTAAGGGGCATGAATAAGGTGTATAAGCAAAAACTACTAAAAAACTTCTGTAAGGAGAATAATGTAGCAATGATAGCAATTCTGGAAAATAGAGTTAAAGAAAGTAAGGTTGATGCAATAATGAGGAAAGTATTTGGGGACTGGAAGTGGATAACAAATTATGAAGTAGCATCAGGTGGGAGAATCTGGATTGTCTGGGATCAGACAAGGGTGGAATTTGAAGTCAGTGCATGATCAATACATAGCATGGCAGATAACTATAAGGCAATGTAACAATAACTTCTTGTTTGTTGCAATATATGAAAAACATAACATACAAGATAGGAAGAGTATGTGGAAAGATCTCAAAGGGACAATGAATGGAGTAAACTGGGCAAGTGTTCTAATGGGGGATTTCAATAGTATTATGTCCATTGAAGATAGAATACAAGGGAACCCAGTACAAGATGTGGAAGTAAGAGATTTTAAAAACTATATAGAGGATGCTGGATTGACTGAAATGAGAACAATAGGGAGATATTACACATGGACAAATAACACAGTGCATAGTATAATTGATAGAATCTTAGTCGCAGAATGGATACAAAAATGGCCTCAAATGGAGGGGATCATCAAGCAACTTGAATTTTCTGATCACTGCCCATTGATGATAACTATGGCTGAAGATATTGTACAAGGAAAGAGACCTTTAAAGTTTTTTAACTGCCTAGCTAACCACCAGAAGTTTGAGGAAATAGTGAGGAATTGCTGGAGGAGTGAACATAGGGGCAACAAGATGTAAAATGTCTGGTACAAGCTTAAAGTAATGAAAGGTGAACTGAAGAAGTTAAATAATCAAGAATACATAAGTGTAGGGGATAAGATAAAAGAAACAAAAAACAAACTGATATAGCTACAACAAAAAATGCAATCTCCAAAGAATGATAGTGCAGTCATAGATGAAGAAAAGAAGACTAAAATGGAGCTGGCTAAATGGATGGAAATAAAGGAAAGCATACTGAAACAGAAGGCTAGAGTCAAGTGGCTAAAAGAGAGGGACTCCAACACAACATATTTTCATGCTTGTGTGAAAAACAGACAGGCAAGGAATCACATTGGAAGACTTACAAATAATGAAGGGCACATACTACAGAACACAAAGGAGGTTGAAGAGGAGATCCTACAGTTTTATAAAACATTACTAGGTACAGCAGCATCTACTTTACCAGTAGTGAATCCAGATGTAATAAGGAGTGGGAATATGCTGAGCAGGGAATAACAAATGCAGATAATAAAGCAAGTCACAAAGGAAGAAGTACTAATAGCTTTGAAGGGTATAGATGATAGCAAGGCACCAGTATGTGATGGATATAATTCATATTTTTTCAAGAGGACATGGAGCATAACAGGAGAGGATATTACAGCAGCAGTACTGGAATTCTTTGAAAGTATAGATTTGTGCAAAGCCATAAACTGCACTACTATTACTTTGATCCCTAAAGTGAAGAACCCAACAAATATCAAGGAGTTTAGGTCTATTTCCTGCTGTACAGTACTATATAAGATAATTTCCAAGATCCTAACAACAAGATTAGAGGGAGTCATGCCAGAATTAATAGACAAATGCCAAACAGCTTTTGTCCCTGGGAGAATGATAGCTGATAACATCATCATGAGCCATGAGCTGGTTAAAGGCTATGGAAGGAAAAACATATCACCAAGGTGCATGCTGAAGATTGATATGCAAAAAGCTTATGATTCTGTGGAGTGGATATATATAGAGCAAATGATGAAATTACTAGGATTGCCTAAAAAGCTTGTAAGGTGGATAATGAAATGCATCAGTACTGTGCATTATACAATATTAATCATCAATGAGCAACCAACAAAACCTTTTGAAGCAAGGAATGGACTTAGGCAGGGTGACCCATTGTCTCTTGTGCTATTTGTGATGTCAATGGAGTACTTGAGTAGACTATTGAAAAGCTTAAAGGGGAACAAAGAATTTAAATACCACCCTAAGTGTGCTAAAGTCAATTTAGTACACTTAGGTTTTGCTGACGATTTATTACTTTTTTGCAGGGGAGATATACAATCAGTCAAGGAAATGCGTCAACAATTTAAAACCTTTTCTGAGGCATCAAGACTAATTGCAAACCAAAACAAGAGCTACATATACTTTGGAGGAGTTGATCATGTGAACCAAAAAAGATTATGAATATACTGAGATACAACAAGGGAGAGTTATCTTTCAGATACTTAGGGGTACCTTTAAGCACAAAGAAGCTATCAATTATCCAATGTGAACCTTTAATTGATAGCATGCTGAATAAAATACAATGCTGGACAATAAAATTCTTGTCACATGCAGGGAGAGCTGTGCTTATAAAGAGTGTCTTGACTGCAATTCAAAATTTTTGGGCTCAAATCTTTATATTGCCAAAGAAGATTATTCAGTTCATTGAAACAATATGTAGAAGCTTTCTATGGTCAGGCAATGTAGAGCTTACTAGGAAGGCATTAATAGCTTGGGAAAAAACTGTGATGTCCAAGAGTTGCAGGTGGTTTGAACTTTAGCAATGTGGAACTATGGAACAAAGCTGCCATTTGCAAATTATTATGGAACATATGCAAGCAGAAGGAAAAATTATGGATACACTGGGTAAATGCTTACTACATAAAATGGAATACAGTATGGAGTACAACACCTAAGAATGCATCTTGGGTCATTCAACAGAATTTCAAGGCAAAGAAGTATTTTGAAAATGCTGGCTACACTAAACAAGAAGTGCAGAGGATAGATAGCTTCTCAATCAACCAAATGTATAAAGCCATGCAGGGAGAGTTCTAGAAGGTAGCTTGGAGGAAAGTAATATGCAATAACTATTGGCATCCAAAATGGATATTCATATTGAGAATTGTAATTCTGGAAAGACTGGCAACAAAGGAAAGATTAGCAAGATGTGGAGTAAATATAGAGACTACATATGTACTATGCCAACAAGGGATTGAAACAGTCCAACATCTATTCTTTGAATGCGAAATGACAGGAACAATATGGCAGCAACTGGTGGATTGGCAAGGAATACAAAGGAGGAAGCTGAAATGGCAAGAAGAGCTGACATGGATACAAAGAGTTGCAAAAGGAAGAAGTGGAGGAGCAACTTTATGCAGAATAAATTTAGCTGCTGCAGTTTACTATATATGGCAGGAAAGAAACAATGTCATTTTCAAACAAGAAAGGAGAACAACAGCAAGCATAGTCAAAAAGATCATTCAGGAGATCCACATTAGAGCCACCATGTTTCCTAGGTTAGAAAGGACTATGATCAAAGTAAAATGGTACCCAGATACAATGGAATGGTGATACAAGATAGGAAAGTAGAAAAATAAAACTGTAAAAGGACCCAAACTGGGGCTGCATGTCCAGTGGGGTGTCTTGTTCGTTTGATTCTTGTACATATTTTACTTGGTAAATAAAGTCAATTAATTACCCAAAAAAAAATGGCAGTCTCAAGGTGCAACTTTAAGAGTGGCCTTTACTTTGGATTTCGACATATTTTAATCATAAATGATCTTGTTCTTGATTATACTTTTTACTGGATTGTTGTACTTTTGTCTCTTTAGCGGAATACAAAAAGACAAAGAGTTGGGGATGTTGATGCAGACACTGGAGAGGATATAACTGGTATAAGACCATAATTAGTCGAATTATTCTTTTTTCCTTGTTTAATTTAATTATCAAGACAAAATGCTAATTTGTTACATGCGCCTAATCCACATATCTTGTGTATACTCTTATTACTAGATCTTACACTGGGCCCTAGAATTGTATTTTGCACTTTAAGAGACTCCATATATATATATATATATATATCATCGCACGTACATAGAGACTAGTATTATTTATATTAAAAGCACTGTCACACCTCTTTTTTACAAACTCACAACCCTCTTAAATAAATAAAAAGATTTTTGTGAAGATCGAAAGGGTTTTGACAAAATTGTGTTCCAAAGAAAATAACTCAGAGTCGTCACCTGACATTTGTTTCGATGTGTCAGGTCACAGTATTTTAAAAATGTTTTTTCTTTAAAACACTTTGGACTCCAAAACTACGTCCGCACCAAAGATTTGGGTAAGGAGGTTCATTTGACTCGGGGAGAAGGTGTTAGGTACTCCCCAAGTCCCGTAACTAGTACGGTTGCATACTTGACCTAGTCAGCTTTTAAAATATTCGAATTGAGGTAAAAACACACAAACAAAAAATAAACAATCAAAAGAGGCTCGAGGTCGTCCCCACCTAAATGAAAGAAAATTAAAAGAAGAAAAATTAAAGTTCTAAATTATCCTACGCTACTTCTTCTAAGATGTTTGCCACGGCCTCCAATTATATTTCGGGGAATACCCCTGAAATAAAATATATACAAATCCTTCGGGGCATTTTCCGAATAAATTTAACTAAGGGAAATGACCTCTTGCCTCAAATATAACAAAAGAAGCGACCTACGATTTGCCTACCCGAGTGATGACAGCCTAAGCATGCTCCTAACTATATAAACGAACAATAAATATTACAATTCCAATTTTGCTTCGTTTTAACGAAACATCCCACGGCCCACTTTATCCAATTTCAATATTTTACACCAGATATCCATTTTTAATATACTAATTCACAATAGTAGTGATAAATACGAAGGTTAAGGGAAAGACAATAGCATGCTTGAAACATAACTTTATTCACGCTCAAAATTCAAGTAGGATGAGAAATGGACCATACCGTCGAAATCTTTCAATTCAGGATTAACAAAATAATACCCAACAATGAATCACCAACAAATATTTGAACGAACAATTGGACGTGTGAAAAAAAAACCTCGACCGGCAGCTTCGAATTACAAATAGAGCCAGCGACCGAATGTGGGACGGCAACCTCGAATAAGACCTCTGTTAAACTCTAACTCAAGAAATAATAACATGTTTTGTAGGTGTTAATTAGTGCTTTTGGAAAAAAGTTTGTGAGTAGCATTAATGGAGTTTTCCGGTGAGTTAATGGCGAAAAAGGACTGGGGTGCGGCTGGTTTCATAAGGGTGATGTGTGGCTGCTCAGAATGGGAAAGAAGAAGAAGTAGCGATGGGTGGCTGCTCTTTTTCTGGTGAGTTTTTGACGAGGAGAGGAGCTGGCTGGGTTTGTTGATGGCATTGGAGGGTCGTTTTATGCTGAAGGAGAGAATGAAGAAGGGTCAGTTGGTTCGTTGTTAATGGGAAGAAACAAAAGCAGCGATGGTTATGGTGCTCTTGTCGCTGGTCTGCTTAGGGTGGTGGTCTCACTGCTTAGGTTACATGGGTGTTAGGTTGCTGATTTAGGGCGGTTTTTGAGGTGGTAGTCGGCGGCTGGAGGCATTGGTGAAGAGGATGCTGGTGCATGTTTCTGGCGGCGGACTGTTGAGGAGATGAGTTGTAGGGTGGCGGTGGCGGTGGCTGATTCTTCTTTAGGGTGGGCTGCTAGGTTTTTCTGGTGAAGATGAGGCTAGGGTCTGTTTAGGGATTTTTCAAGGTTCTTGTCCAAGGAAGAAGAAGATCTGCTGATAGGTCTTTTAGTTGGGGGGTACGGGCTTATGGGTCAGAGAAGAAAGAAATTGGGCCTTAATATTGGGCGAAAAACAATAAATGTCCAAATCTTATTTAAATTCCTTTTAATATACTCCCTCTGTTTTAATTTATGTGAGCCCATTTGACTGGGCACAGAGTTTAAGAAAAGAGAGAAGACTTTTGAACTTATGGTGTAAAAGGCACATATATTTTATGTGGTTATAAATCATTGCATAAAGGTAAATTCTTTCCAAATAAGGAAAGGGGTCATTCTTTTTGGTACGGACCAAAAAGGAAATAGGTTCACATAAATTGAAACGGAGGGAGTACTACATAATGCAAAAATTAATCTAATTAATTAAACTAAATTATATATAAAATATGAAAATATTTTTTGTCTTTTCAAAGATTATATTAAGATAAAATAGGTTCAAAGTAATATACCTTTCTAAAATACCTAATGTGTGAATTAAATAGAGAAATATGGAACTATTTTTGTAATTTTTAATTTTTGTTCTTAGAATAATGTAAAAGAGTCAAAATTGGTTTAAATAACTATATTTGATCTAAACTAAGTATTTAAATGCTAAAATATGTAAAATCTTGGGGAGGGTAAAAAATCTTATGTCTACAGCTCCCCCTCTTTGACTGAAAATACGAAGTATTTTCAGACAAAGAATGACTAAATATATTTTTTAACCCGACCCTTATTTAGGGAGACCAAAAACTAAAAGAAAAACGAATGTGACCGAGCCCTGGTATCTGAGTTGCATATATATCCTTGTCTATAAAGGAATCGGGCCACGTGTAGTTCAGAAGTGAATGAGGTGATGGAGTATACTGAGGTGGAGAGCCAGTCGAGGTGCCGTTCTGTCGAGGTTCTGGTCCGCTGTCCTGTTATTACATCAAAATCAATGATGAAAAAGACTAAATAGGCATGTCAACTATGAGTTACAAGATTCCAATCTATAAGTCTTTTGAAGCTTGATCTTGAGTCTTGAATGGTTCTTCATGCCGACTTTAGATTTGAACCTTGACGCTTGCTAGTTGTAGGTGCTAGTTCATTCTTCTTCAGCTTTTCGGATCAAAACCGGACACACCATGCTTGTGACTTTAGTCAAATATCGAGCAATCCACCTCTTATCTCAGCTTCTGCATTTTGGATTCACCCTTTTAAAAAAAAGGATCGAGACTACTTTTGTTGGTCATCTCGTACTGTTGACTAGCATTCTTACTGCGAGCTTCTGCTACTTCTAACTTGAATTGAATTCTGAAATGACTTCCCTCGTTGTTTAGGTGGGCGCCTACGACTTGCTTGAAACTTGAAATGAATTCCTTCGTTCTCCAGGTGGGTGCTTGCGATCAAAGCAACAAAACAAATAAAATTTTCTGGCCCAGTTTGCACTAGGAAGATCTGTGAGTTGTTAGCAAAATTGTAAACCATTTATGCTATTGATGGAATGATGAGAGTAAAATTAAAGACTTGAATGGGATGTGCATCTTCTGTGAATCAAACCAAGAATATTTGACTAGCAAGTGTGTCTGCTAAGATTAGAACCTGAATAACCCAAACTAGGAAGTGCGTCTCTTGGGGGTGAAACTTGAATGAACCAAAACTAGGAAGTGCATCTCCTAGGGGTAAAACCTCAATTTAGGAAGTGCTTCTCCTAAAACAAATATAACTTGAAAACCCTAGACTAGGAAGTTCGTCTCCTAGAGGTGAAACTTCAATGACTTAAACTAGGAAGTGTGTCTCCTAGGAATGAACTTAAGTGACCCAAAACTAGGAAGTGCGTCTCCTAAAACAAAAATATCACCTGAAAGACATAGACTAGGAACTGCATCTCCTAGGGGTGAAACTTCCAACTAGGATGTGTGTCTTCTAGGTTTGAACTTAAATGACCAAAAACTAGGAAATGCGTCTCCTAAGGGTAAAATCTCAATTTAAGACGCGCGTATCCTAAAAAATAGCCTGACAGATCTAGACTAGGAAGTGCGTATCCTAGGGGTGAAACCTCAATAACTCAAACTAGGAAGTGCGTCTCCTAAGAATGAACTTAAATGACCCAAAACTAGGAAGTGCGTTTCCTAGGGGTAAAATCTCAATTTAGGAAGTGCATCTCCTAAAACAAAAATATGACTTGAAAGACCCAGGCTAGGAAGTGTATCTCCTAGGGGTGAAACTTCAATAACTCAAAACTAGGAAGTGCGTCTCCTAGCGGTAAAATCTCGCTTTAGGAAGTGCGTCTCCTAAAATAAATATAACCTGAAAGACCCAGACTAGGAAGTACGTCTCCTAGGGGTTAAACTTCAATGACCCAAAACTAGGAAGTGTGTCTCCTAGCAGTAAAATATCAATTTAGGAAGTGCGTCTCCTAAAA
The DNA here is from genome assembly GCA_026770625.1 of Nicotiana glauca. NCBI lineage: Eukaryota > Viridiplantae > Streptophyta > Magnoliopsida > Solanales > Solanaceae > Nicotiana > Nicotiana glauca. The sequence continues at coordinate 173,939 of MU771099.1, read as the reverse complement.
CAGAAATATAACCTTAAAAACCCAGACTAGGAAGTGCGTCTCCTAGGGATGAATTTAAATAACCAAATCTAGGAAGAGCGTCTCTTAACAAGTATAATCTGAAAGACCCTTACTAGAAAGTGCATCTCATAATGGGTAAAACTTCAATGACTCCAACTAGGACGTGTGTCTCCTATGGATGAATTTAAATGACCAATATTAGGAAGTGCGTCTCCTAAAAATAAAAATATAACTTGAAATACCCAGACTAGGAAGTGCATCTCCTAGGGGTAAAATCTCAATTTAGGAAGTGTATCTCCTAAAATAAAATATAACTTGAAAGGCCCAGACAAGGAAGTGCTTCTCCTAGGGGTGATGTGTGATATTCTCAATAGCCTTTGCGCAGGCAGAATTGGGGCATTACACCTGAAAAATTCAAGCTTTGTTATGAACATAGCCTTATCCCTATTTCAGACAAAGAAAACTTGTGAATTTAAAACATGGTGGTTAGTTTGTGACCTTGACTTTGAGGGAGATTGCTCCTTCAGTTCCCATGATAACTTTGATTTCAACTTGAAAGACCTTGCTTGTTTATTGACTAACTATTTTCTTTCAACCCATATCAATGAAAACACATCCAGACCATTCGATCCCAATATCCTCTATCTGTTGTATTTTGCTCATGAATTGACATTTACCGAACCTTTGCATTTTACATGAATCCGAAAGCATGTTAATTGTTATCAACTCAGTGCGCATACTGTTCTTTCCTGACTTATGCTATTTTGATGTTCTAGCTAGAATCTGCTTTGTGCAATTGGAAAGCTGGTAGCAGATTTTAAAGTCATTTCTTTACTTGTTCTGACAAAACAGACTCCAGAGGACTTAAACAAAACAAGAGGAAAAAAATAAGGGACAATGGAAAGAAATGATACCTACTAAGAAAATTACAAAGTAGAAACTTATCAGATGTGGATACCAACTCTAATGACCATGACATGCACCTTTGGATTAGGTGGCCTAACCTCTCATGCAAGTCTAATATTTAACTCTTGTTGTACCTCTTCGCTGTGAAATTGAGCTTAGGTGCTTATTTTTCCCATCTGATCCATAGTCCTCAGTGGACTTGTAGTGCCCTGAAGGGTTTTTACCATCAAGCCTCTGTCATTTGGCTTTTCTCAACTCACCATCGCCTTACGGTGTCCATGGGAGTGTTGACCGATAAGACTCTCTCATTTTATCATTTTCTCTCTTTGCAATGGGAACAAGGTATTACCCATTATGTAGGAAGATCATACTTTCACCACACACTTGATTTGGCATTCTCAAAGATTGGTCGGAAGGTCTTTCTTTGGACAGTAATGAAGGCTTTTGGACAGGGTTAGAAAGAAAGGGTGCTATGAAGGCTCAAAATAATTTAAGATGAAAGGGCTCAAAATTACAACTTTTGGAATCAGATCTTTTGGCAAAATTTAAACTTCTGCCCCAGTTTCTTGGAGTTTGGGAATTTTTTTTTATTTCTTCTCTCTTTTATTTTTGATGGGATTTCTAAGAAAATCTGCCCCACTCTTTAATTCAGGGGATTATGAAATATTTTATTTGGTATAACTGAACCGTAAGACTGCCTACGTATCTTGAGGTGACAAAAATCAGGTCAAACGTAGTTCAAAAGACAGTTTTTTTTCCTTTTTTTTTTCTTTTCTCTTTTTTTTTCTTTCTCTTTTTCCCTTTTTTTCTTTTCCTTTTCTAGTTCCTAACTCTATTTCTGATTCCAAAAGAGGGGTATGAAACAAAAATTATAGCTCAAAATGGGTAGCAAAGGATAAAAATGTTTGGGTAGCAGAATAAAATGCCTTCGTCATACCAAACTTTAAAAATGTTAAGTACAAACATGTAAGCAAACAAATCGCACATAGTATCTATTGATGGCATCAACACAAACAAAAAGTGCCAATGGGCAATAACTTTGTCCCAATGAATGGCCTTTGCCAGTTCGAAGCAGACTTGACTCAACCTTATCATGTTGTGGAAGAATGCATTTCAGCACTGATTGATTTACCTTAAACTGCTTGAGAGACATTTCCTTGTTGTATGCTCTTATCAACCTCTTAATTTCCCAGACTTACTGCCTCAGTTTCACTCAATTCAAAGTTTAGGTCATCTCAGAATGCGTGAATCTTTAATTGTTTCCTCAAACAAATCCTTTTATCATATTCAAAACTGTGCCATTGCTTCATGATTAGACTAACTTTCAAGATCAGGTTGAGAATTATGCATGCATGTCATGTCACTAGAGTCGGCATGAAAAGAACTGTAAAAGGAAAAAAATGACCTAAACAAAAACTAACTAGAACTAATAGAAAATAGGAGATTGCATTAGACAGATGATGAAAAGGGTTTGAACAAGACAAGCAAAATAGACATGGGTTACAACCCTGGAACAATCCTAAATAACACTAGATGAGTTACTACAACTAAACGAACTAGACAAAATGAGAAGAAGAAGAGTTTGAGCCACAAGATAATATCCGGATTACAACTCTAAAATAACCCGGACAAATAGAAATGACAACAAAATAAACCACCAGAACTTCTCACTGGCTGGCCAAGAAAAGTGTGTCTTTCCAATTACCAAGCTCGACATCTTAGCCACTGGATTGCACATCAAAATTACTAGGATCTTCACCAATTTTAATATCATTAACTTGAGTCAGCAAGTTCCCAAGAATATTCTCATACTCCCTGCCACCACGCATCTCCCTCACAAAGTGTGCATCATCATGTGCAGGTAAAGGATTCTGTACGATATTCTGGGTGTCACTGTCCTGGACCATAATAATCTCTTCTTGAATCATTCTTTCTATCTCCCTTTTCAAAGCACGAAAATCTTTAATGCTATTCCCTTGGACATTAGAGTGGTACATGCACCGTACAGTAGGATCAAGACATTTTGCATATGGCTCCGGAGTATAGACGAGGAGCGGCTCAATCAGCCCAGATTGTTTTAACTTTGCAATCAAGCTTGCACAGAATTCTCCGATTGGTTTGAAACTATTTCTTTGCCTTTGTTCCCCTCTATGCCCATGTTTCCTAGGGTTGTTGGGTGCTCGAAGATGTTATGAAGGTGAAAGAGTATTATGCGGTGCTTGTGTTCGCTATTAGGAGTGACCTAGTGGTTGGACAGAGGACCGGACGTTGTCAGGAGGATAGTACTGAGATAGATTATATGGAGCTTGGGGATAGATTTGGGGTTGGGGTCGAAGCCGAGTATATTGGTGAGGCGGACCCATTGGGCCATGTAACGATCCTAAGACAACCATGGCAACATCATCATGTTTCTTCTGACCCGGCAAGCTTCTTCTGTCGTTCTGAATTGCCTGTGTTGTGGCTTTTAAGGCAGAATAACTCATGATCTTGCTTGACTTCAGTCCCTCTTCCACCATTTCTCCCATTTTTACCACATCATTGAAAGGCTTACTAATGGCTGAGATCAAATGGTCGAAGTAAGTAGGCTCCAAGGCTTGAATAAAGTATTCAACCATCACATCTTCTTCCATCGGAGGCTTGAAGAAAGTATTCAACCATCACATCTTCTTCCATCAGAGGATTGACCCATGCAACTTGCTCTCTCCATCGGAACCCATATTCTCTAAAGCTTTCACTGGGATTCTTTTCTACCTTGGTTAGGGATAGGCGATCTGGGACAATGTCTATGTTGTACTGAAAACGCCGAGCAAATTCCTGAGCCAAATCTTCCCATGTGTACCACCTGCTGGCGTCATGGCGGGTGTACCATTCTAAAGCTGCCCCACTCAAACTCTGTCTGAAGTACTCCATCAGTAATTTGTCTTTCCCCCCGTCGCCTCTCATTTTACCGCAATAACCTCTCAGATGAGCTACAGGATCCTCATGTTCGTCATACAAGTCAAACTTGGGCATCTTGAATTCGGCAGGTAGTTGGACATCAGGGAACAAACACAAATCCTTATAAGCCACACTCACCTGACTTCCTAACCCTTTCATATTTATCAACGATTTCTCCAGGCTCTTTACTTTCTTAAACATCTCCTCTTGCTCCGCGTTCTTGGATGGTTTCTCAATTTCAACATGAGGCTCAAAGTAAGGAGTGTAGAAGTAAGGATCTGGGACTTTGAAGGTAGGTTCCGGGGCATAGTATTGGGTATCTGGAACTGGGAATGCGGTTGTTTTGTCTGGTGAAACATGCAAAGTTTGGGAGTAAGTACCAGGGTAATTGTGGTAAGGGGTAAAGCCCGGTGAATGTTGAGGAGAAAGGTCAACGGTAGTGGGAACCTGGGCTTGTAATAATGGTTGTAATAGTGGTGGGATAGTTATAAGGTTTTCAATGTAGTTAGTGGGGAATGAAGGAGGAGGATGCCCCCTGATCCAAGAATGATACATTTCTTTCATCTTTTGTTTCAACCTTTGGACCTCCTCTTTTAATTTAGATTCCGACTTCTCAATCTCCCTCGACGGGTCAACAACTCTTGTGTCCAAGTCTTTGTGAGTCATGTCTACCTTGCTCCTTTACTTTGTGTTGTACAGATGACTCGCCAAAGTGCCACAAACTAACCACCCTCTGTTATAATAACAATGAACGTAATAAAGAGGAGCAAACAAAGACAACACGTTAGCGTTAGAGCATTTATCAGATAGAAATACCACCTTACATGCAATGCCCCCTAATCACAGTTAACGGTTCTAGAATGGCTTCGAGAGTCGAAGGTCATATGGCATCATCCCAATTTCACTCTTCTTGCCCTATTTTCTTCTTCATTTTCCTTCTAACACCGCTTGATTTTTCATTTCTTTCCCCCTCTTTTTTTTCTTCTAATTATCGCTCTTTTCTTTCCTTCAATTTCTCACATCCTACACTCCATTCCTTTTTTGCTTTTTCTTTTTTTTTTTTATCAAAAAAAAATAATTCGATTAAACTCTATGTAGGTTGCCTACGTATCATGCCCCTCATGAATCAGATCAAGCGTAGTTTTGAGAAAAGTAATATACAAATAAACTAAATATAAAAATCTTTTTGGATTTTTCATGTATAATTTTTTTTTTCAAATACAAAAAAGGAAGTACGATAATGAGAGACTCGACCAACTAAACTATACTACGACAACTTTGACACCAACTAAATGACTGAATACTACTGTGCATGACTAAGAAGTAAAACATGAACGATAGACTCAAAAACATAAAAAGGCTCCTCAAGCAGCTCCTGAATGCAATGATCCTGGGTATCTGTCATGCTAAACCTCTAGCAAATTGATCCATACTTGAATGGGAAAAATAAGAACAAATAGAGTTAGTGACTCAAGGCACATGTGACACCACAATACCTCCTGCTGGACACATGCAAGACATGATTGAGATATTATTTTGAAAATTAACCTACGTGGCCAAGAGTGGCTATAAGTGCAAACTCAACAAAGGTTAACTCAAAGATATGAAAATACCTCACTAAAGCTTATATGGATTCAAATACACAATAATCATGGCCTAAAATTAATTTACAGAAATGACCCATTTTGCAAAAATGGCCTATGTGGCCGAAAGTGCAAAAAATGCAAACTCAAAAAAGGACGGACCTTAAAGTAATATGATACCTAGTTGTGGACTTAAGATCCTAAGACATGGGTTATTGAACCACTTTTACGAAAATGATCCCATTTGCAAGAAAGGCCGATGTGGCCAAAAGTGGCTAGACATGCAAGATATGGCTAAGACCCCGCAAAGTCAAGAACCTAAGACTCACTAGGAAGACCAGACTCTATGTGGGTTGCCTACGTATCCCGGCCCGAAAGACAAGAATCAGGTTTGCGTAGTTCGGAAAAATTAAATATGGGATAGAATTTTTAAAAAAAAATACATCTAATTTGAAAAAATGATTTTTTTTTTGAAAAAATTATGAAAAATGTAAAATCTTTTTGGATTTCCTTTTTTTCCTTTTTTTGTTTGATTTTTCAAAAATAATGGGAAAGTATAAAATCTTTTGAATTTTTTTATTTTTTTTGGGCTTTTCTTGAAAAATTGTAAAAGAAAAATATAATTGGGCCCTACTTGCTTCATTTTTACTATTCTTTCCCAAGCATCGGTCCGCGAAATGACCTTTTTACCCCCAAAGATGTAGCATGTAGCACATAAGGATGATTAAATATCTTTTTAGGCCATAAGCCCATTTTGACATAATTTGGATAGGCCTCCTACAACGAGACACAGTGCCTAGGACCGAACCCTGCTAGGTTTAAATGAGATGATGCACATAAGTATTACCTAAAGGCTGACCTACGGTTTGGGTTCACTAGACAAGGCAATTCGGGGTGGCACGTGGTCGATGGCGGCTGCTCTAGCTGTCCGCCCACTCCACGCTCCCACGCCACCCCCTAAAGACACGGGTGACTCACAAAAAGGCCGTGTACGTTCAAACGTACTCCAGAAGACTTGTTGCAGAAAGAAGACCCATGGTTATGCAAATGATGATAATTTATAAAGCAGTAACACATAAAGAAAAAATTGTAAACAAATAAGCAGCTAGCAAATAATAAAAATACATAAACAAAAATAAAAATCAAATAAAGCAAACAAAACACATAAAAACCTCAACCTAATATCCTAAAAGCCAACAAGATCAAGTACTAGCTCGAACCTGCAACTCCCCAGCAGAGTCGCTAGAGCTATCACACCTATTTTTTACAAACTCATTAACCCTCTTAAATAAATAAAAAGATTTTTGTGAAGCTAGAAAGGGTTTTCAATTTGAAAAGTGACAAAATTGTGTTCCAAAGGAAATAACTCAGGGTCGCAACCTGACATTGGTTTCGGTGCGTTGGGTCACCGTTTAAAAAAAAATAATTTTCCTTTAAAACACTTTAGACTCCAAAACTAAGTCTGCACCAGAGATTTAGGTAAGGGGGTTCATATGACTCGGGGAGAAGGTGTTAGGCATTCCCCAAATCCCGTAACTAGTACGGTTGCATACTTGATCTAGGGTGTGTTTAGTATGAAGGAAAACATTTTCCGGAAAATGTTTCTAATTTTTCCATGTTTGGTTGACTTAAATATTTTGAAAAACATTTTCCTTATCAACTCATTTTCTACCAATTGGAAGAAAATATTTTCCTTATCAAAAGAAGGGAAAACATTTTCCAAAACTCCTTCTCAACCTTCCCCAACCTTCCCCCACACCTCCCACACCCATCCACCCAAACCCCACCCCACCTCTCTCTCTCCAAAATAAAAAGAAGAAAAATTAAAGTTCTAAATTATCCTACGTTACTTCTTCTGCAATGTTCGCCACTGCCTCCGATTACATTCACTTCGGGGCATACCCCTAAAATAAAATATATACAAATTCTTCGGAGAATCCGGATAAATTTAACTAAGGAAAACAACCTCTTCCCTCAAATATAACAAGAGAAGCGACCTACGATTTGCCTACCCAACTCATGACGGCCTAAGCATGCTCCTAACGATGTAAACGAACAATAAATATTACAATTCCAATTTTGCTTCGTTTTAACGAAAATCCCACGACCCACTTTATCCAATTTCAACATTTTACACCAAATATCCGTTTTTAATAAACTAATTCACAATAGCAGTGATAAATATGAAGATTAAGGGAAAGACAATAGCATGCTTGAAACATAACTTCATTCACGCCCAAATTTCGAGTAGAATGAGAAATGGACTTTACCGTCGAAATCTTTCAATTTCGGATTAACAAAAGAATACCCTACGATGAATCACCAACAAATCTTTGAACGAGAAATTGGACGTGCGACCATAAAACCTCGACCGGCAGCTTCGAATTACAAATAGAGCCCGCGAACGAATTCCGGACGGCAACCTTGAATAAGACTTCTATTAAACTCTAGCTCAAGAAATAAATGACTTGTTTTGTGGGTGTTAATTAGTGCTTTTGGAAAAAGGTTTGTTAACAACATTAATGAAGTTTTCCGGCGAGCTCATGGCGGAAAAGGACTGGGGTGCAGCTGGTTTCATATGGGTGATGTGTGGCTGGTGAGAATGGGAAGGAAGAAGTAGTAGCGATGGGTGGCTACTCTTTTTCTGGCGAGTTTTTGACGCGGAGGGGAGCTGGCTGGGTTTGTTGATGGCGTTGGAGGGTCGTTTTATGCTGAAGGAGAGAATGTAGAAGGGTCAGCTGGTTCATTGTTAGTGGGAAGAAACAGAAGCAGCGATGGTAATGGTGCTCTTGTCGCTGGCCTGCTTAGGGTGGTGGTCTTGCTGCTTAGGTTACATGGGTGTTAGGTTGCTGATTTCTAGCGGTTTTTGAGGTGGTAGCCGGTGGCTGGAGGCGTTAGTAAAGAGGATGCTGCTGGGTGTTTCCGGCGGCGGACTGTTGAGGAGATGAGTTGTAAGGCGGCGGCGGCGGCGGCGGCTGATTCTTCTTTAGGGTTGGTTGCTAGGTTTTTCCGGTGAAGATGAGGCTAGGGTCTGTCTAGGGTTTTTTCAAGGTTCTTGTAAGAAGATCTGCTGATAGGTCTTTTTGTTGGGGGATATGGGCTTATGGGTTTGAGAAGAAAGAAATTGGGCCTTAATATTGGGCTAAAAGAAATAAATATCCAAATCTTATTTAAATTCTTTTTAATATATTACATAATGCAAAAATTAATCTATTTAATTAAACTAAATTATATAAAAAATATGAAACTATTTTTTGTATTTTCAAAGATTATATTAAGATAAAATAGGTTCAAAGTAATATACCTTTCTAAAATACCTAATGCGTGAATTAAATAGAGAAATATGAAACTATTTTTGTAAATTTTAATTTTTGTTCTTAAAATAATGTAAAAGTATCAAAATTAGTTGAAATAACTATATTAGATCTAAACTAAGTATTTAAATGTTAAAATATGCAAAATCTTGAGGAGGGTAAAAAATCACATGTCTACAAGCATGAAGGCCCTTAGCAAAATATCGTTTGCCTTTTTTAACCCTTTAAAAGTATAGTTCACACTGAACAAAATAGTCATTTAATTATTTTTCTAATACTTAGGACTTCAAATTCAACTAAATTTTTGTGTATTAAATCTTTCCTTACTTAAACCATATAATGTAAGATATTTTTAAAAGAAATAAAATGGGCGGTTAATTATTTCCAAATATTTTGGGCAAAAGTTTTTAGCCCTTCAAATCCTTTAATGTTTGAGATTCTTTATCTTCCAGAGAGGAAAAAAAGATTCTTCAAACTGATCTTTTCAATGAGTAATTATTGGCGTGACTTTAGAATTCCAATAGAGATAACACAATTTCAATTTGATTGACATTACTATTTTATTATTAGTATATATTGAATAAAACACAAAGGCCTAAATATTTTATATCAAATTTTCAAGCAGCTATAACTCCTTTTAGGTTTAGAAAATAAATTAACTTCCACAAGAATTTATAAATATAATAAAAATATTCTATGCATCGACATAACAAAATTCTTTACGTTTGGAATTAAAGTTTACTTTCACAAAGATTTATACATCTTATAAAAATATTATCTGCTCAATCAACATAATTAAATCCTTTACATTTGTAACTCAAGTTAGTTCTCACATGGATCATAAATCTAATATAAATATGTTACTCTATTTTTTTTTGATTTTCTACTCGTTGCCTGGTACTTGTATTGGGGCCAATTGGATTTAATTTCACGTCGAAAAGTCTCACATTAACAAAGGCAATTTTATACCCCAATACCTTTGGTTATAGACAAATCTACTAGATTTACAATAGTGGAGGGAGTTTTGCAAGTATCACTACAATGAGATTCAAAAACATTCGGAGATTGAATCCTTTTGAAAACTTAATTAATAATGCTTTCTATTATATAAATAACTAGATTCCAATTTTAAAAAGCTTCATTTTCTCTCTCGGCGCACGTTAGGTGACTGACTAACCTGCGCCACTACCGAAAATGGGAGGAAGAGGAAGACCGAGGAAGAATAACACTAAAGCACCAGCAATGAACCAGAAGCTCATGGCGGATATCATATCTGTACAAGGAAAAGGAAAGGTTAAAGCGAAGGAGAAAATGCAGGAGGCGGAGCTAGATTCGGACAATAAAAGTGAAGAAAAATGGCCAGATCTGGGCAATTATCGAAATCAAACAACACCACCAGTGAATTTTAACAAAAAACTGTTATCGATGGAAAACTCTAACCAAGGAAAAAGCGTAATGAGGATCGTAAGTGAAACACCCAGCTCGAGTGTGGCCCAAACCAATGGAACAGTGCATGCAAGCCCAATCAAAGAACAGAGGAGTACTCCTATGGATAATCAGAAGGTAAACCAACAAAAGAGCTCAATTCCAATGGTAGATAAGGGATGATCATGAGCAGAACTTCTTCAGGAGAACAAGCTAGCAGCAAAAGGTATGAAGCTAACCTATATACCCCTGATAATGAAGGATGGTGAAGTAATAGTACAGTTGATGGATGAGGACATTGAAGAAGAAAACCTAAAGCGGACTAGAGCAGTTATACTCTATGTGGTGGGGAACACTCCATCAATTGGAGCTATTGAGAGGTTTATTACTAATCATCGGGAAAATGTGCAGAAACCTAAGGTGTTATTTCATAACGATGGCTATTTCATTATTCTACTTAATATCGATAAAGAGAAGGAGAGGGTGATGATGAACGAACCTTATACAATTAACAATAAGCCAGTTATTTTGAGACATGTCACAACCCCAGTTCATCCTCCATGAACATGTCGTGATGACACCTAGTTCCTACAACTAGGTAAGCTTAACAATGCGAAAATTAATATAACTTGCGGAATCACTTAATTAAACAAAGCAAATCTATAAGGAAACGATGTATATAAGTGCCACTTGGCATATACAACTCAAAACAAAATGCGAAAGTCTACAATCTCATCCCAAAACCTGGAAACTCACGAGAACCACAGGCTAATAGAAATGTAAAACACTGCTCTAACTCCAGAATGTCTAAACAACTGAAAGACAAGATAAAGTAACTACTAAAGCTGGAATAGACTAGAGACTCTTGGTCTGCGGACGCGGCAAATATACCTCGAAGTCTCCGGTAGATCTCTCCGCGTCGACGATAGTACACTTGAGTGAAGGTACCTGGATCTGCACATGAAAATCATGCACAGAAGGGGCATGAGTACACCACAACATAAATAAAGAAGACCGGGAAACCACACAAGCTAGAACCCGACTGGGTTCCAAAAGATCCAATCTCACAAACTGGCTGGCTAAGGCCTGAACATCCATCGCCATAGGCCTCTTTGAAGCTAGTAGATATGCCAAACTCCCCAAACTCTCCACCCGACGACTCAAGGCATCCGCCACCACATTGGCCTAGCCCGGGTGATACAGGATAGTGATATCATAATCCTTCAGCAACTCTAACCACCTCCTCTGGCGCATATTTAGATCCTTTTGCTTGAGTAAGTGCTGCAAACTCCGATGATCAGTATAGATTTCACAAGGCACACCGTACAAATAATGATGCCAGATCTTCAAGGCATGAAAAATAGCAGCTAGCTCAAGGTCGTGGACAGGGTAATTCTTTTCATGTATCTTCAACGGTATGGATGCGTAGGTAATCACCCTACCGTCCTGCATCAACACCGCTCCAAGGCCAACTCTCGAGGCATCACAATAGACAGTATAAGACCCCGAACCGGTAGGGAACATCAAAATTAGGATTGTGATCAAAGCCATCTTGAGCTTCTGAAAGATCGCCTTACACTCCTATGTCCACTAAAATAGGGCACTCCTCTGGGTAAATCTAGTCATAGGGCCGCAATCGATGAAAATCCCTCCACGAAGCGACGGTAGTAGCCCGCCAAACCAAGAAATCGTGAATCTCTGTAGCTGAGGACGACCTGAGACAACTCTGCACGACCTCTATCTTCCTCGGATCCACCCAAATACCCTCACTCAAAATCACATGGCCTAAGAGTGCCACAGAACTCAGCCAAAACTCACATTTTGAGAAATTTGCATATAACTTCTTCTCCCTCAAGGTCTGAAGAACGGTCCTCAGGTGCTGCTCATGATTTTTCCGACTCTGGGAATACACCAGAATATCATCAATAAAAACAATAACGAACGAGTCAAGATATGGTCTGAACACACTATGCATCAAATGCATGAAAGCTGTTGGGGCATTGGTCAGCCCAAATGACATAACAAGGAACTCGTAATGACCATACCGAGTCCTGAAGGTAGTCTTCGGGGTGTCTGGCTCTCGAATCTTCAACTGATGGCAACTTGAGCGCAAGTCAATCTTAAAAAACACCTGTGTGCCTTGAAGCTGGTCAAACATATCATCAATACGAGGCAAGGGATAACGATTATTCACTGTAACCTTGTTCAGCTGGCGATAATCAATACACATACGCATAGAACCATCCTTCTTCTTCACAAACAAAATAGGAGCACCCCACTATGAAACACTGGGTCGTATAAAACCCTTACCAAGCAATTCCTGCAACTGATCCTTCAACTCCTTCAACATAGGAGGAGCCATACGATACGGAGGAATGGAAATGGGCTGAGTGCCCGGCAATAGATCAATGCCAAAATCAATGTCTCTATCAGGCGGCATGCCCGGAAGATCAGCTGGAAACACATCGGGATAATCCCGTACCACTGGAACTGAATCAACAGAAGGAGTGTCAACACTGACATCTCTCACATAAGCTAAATACGCGGCACACCCCTTCAACCATTCGCTGAGCTTTAGGAAAAAAGATAACTCTAAATGGCCCAAATGACCCAAATGACCCAAATGACCCATAGATCCGGTCCCGCACCCCAAAATTCGAAACGACGTCGTTTTGAATTAATGAAGGCCAATTAAATTTAAGCCATCCATTCACTTTGATCCAACGACTGATAATTGATCTTCATTTTAAATAAAATTGTCCAAAAATCTAAAGAACCATAAAGACAACACCCTCCTTCCTCGTACCCCCATCTCCCTCGCCGGCTCCGCCCAATTCCGCCGCCGGAAATCGCCTACGGTGACGGTAAACCTCCAAACTCGCCCAAATTTTTACCACAAATTCCTCCCTCCCTCCTCTTTCCGTATCCATGCTCGAAATCCTTCGAATCCTAGCCAAAACCCCTAAATCTACCAAACCCTAGGCGCCGCCACCACAGTGCACGGCGCCTCCGCCACCCAAACCCTACCAAACTCTCACTGTAGACTCTTCCCCACTCCCACATCATGAATCTACACCTCTTTCTTTTCAAACTTCTCGAATTTGAGGTTTTAAAATCTAGAATTTGGGCACAATTTCACCACGAATTGATGTTATTTAACTGTTCTTGACAAGAATGGTTGATTAATATCATCTCGTGGTCGAAATTGGAAAGGCAAATTGGGCCCGAGTCCAAAAATTGGTAAGTTGTCTAGTTCTGTTCTTTGTTTCATTTAATATTTGAATTTTCTTCTTTTTTTAAATTAGTTTTAATTCCAGTTTCTATTTCCTGTTAGTTCATTCATGCTTTTTTTTATTTTTATATGATCTAATTTTGTTTGTTTAATTTTAGATTTTTCTTTTGTTGTTTTCTTGTCTTTTGATCATATAGACTGTTATTGTGTAGTTGATTCTTATTTTTGTTCTTTGTTTCTGTTGATCGAATTACTAGTAGTAGTTTTAATTTCGAGTTTGGTTATTAATTTTAGTCTGAAATATTTTAGTTGGATTATTAGTTCAACTTTGGGGTCTGATTAAGAATTAGTTTGTTTTGATCATAGTTGAATTGATTAATTGACCATGAATTAGTCAAAGGTTTAGTTTAGTTTAGTATAGGATAGTAAATTCAGTTTGAATAATGGGCTAATGTAGGTATTTTACTTAAGAAATTTGTTAGTGACCGGAAATTAGAATACCCTAGACTCTTCTAGAATAGAGCCTTAGTTAAAATTTCAGAACTTAATGCAGTAGCTTGAGAAACAAGTCAAAACTTTAGGACTAATAAATAAAATCTGAAAATAAAAGAGGGGAAAAGGTGTGAGTGAAATCTAGAAGCTTCCCCCTGAAATTTGCCTATAAAAGGAAGCCCCCTTGCCTTCTTTTCCAAGTTTTTTAGATCTGAAAAATCCCAAAAAATTTCCAGCCTCCAAAAATTTTCCCAAAAACCTCTCCGGCAAGCTATAGCGTCCAATTTTGAATTTCAAATCAAAGAAGTTTAAAATCTGAACTCTTATAATTCAAAACTTCTCTTAGATCTTAAGTCCTTCAAAAAACAAAAAGAGAAAACCAGTAGAAAACTCCACAAAAACACTGTTTCATTGGATTTTCTATGTTAATTTTAAGCTCTAGATAGTAATTCTCATCTTTTAGCTCGACATTTAAGTGCTAAAGTTTCAGAAGTGTCCTGGGTCAAATCTGAGCTATATTTGGGGTGTCTGAGAACTATTTTGGTGATTTCAAGCTGAATTTGTTTGTTTCAGTCAATTTTGAGTTTGCTGGTGCTTTTTCGTTGCTGGTTCCACTGGATTCTAAGCTGAAATAGTTGCTGCTATCCTTTGCTATTTGAGACTGTGTTTATCTCACACTGCTGCTGACCTCTCCTTTTCCTTGTTGTATTTCAAATTTCAGGTAAATATCTTTGAATTCACCTCGATGTAGCTTTAAATTGAAGTTGAAATACTGAGTGTTTATCAGATCTACGTTCATTGGATGTTTCCTGTTGCTTGTAGTTAAATAGATGCTAGTGGATGTTAATTATTTGGTTTATATTAGGCTTAATACATAGTTTACCACCCAACCTTTGGCCCAAATTCCCCTTACACACTTTTTGTGGACGATAATAACCTTACACAAGAAACCTTTCTAAAGTGTATCTAGTACCCACCTCCTTTGACTAGATCCCGTTAGTAAGACATCCGTGTATGTTACGTATGTGACTTTACTTAATTTTAACCCATTACCTTATAATAACTAACCCGGACCCTACCCAACCCTAACTGACCCTAACCGACCCACAAGGTAAAAAGTGTTAAAACCAAACTTACCCAAGTTAGTACTCAAAATTCGATACATCTAGAAGGTGCTACTGTAAAGGCGATTCCGGAAACCATCTCAAGCTACGATTTCATCGTGGATTTCCGGTCGATTTATGCGGTTAATAGGTTAGTGATTTTCTTCTCCTTGCATTACCCGTTTATTTTAGTAGTGGGTGGTTGAACCTAGGTTTTTTTTTAAATTTCTTCTATTTTGCTTAGGGTTATCGGACTTTTTAAAAGGGGAATTTTTTGTCATTATCAATATCACTATGATGTTGTCATCTTGTTGCCTTTACATATAATTTTTTTATAAAAAAGATTTGTCTGGTGTTTGCAAACTGTGTGTAAAGTTAGGGTTTAACTGATTATTGTAATAGCATTAATTTGAACAATATGATATGCTCTTGTCTTTGTCTCCACTTTTATATTTCATCTGCAGTTCTTTATTTTCAATTGTTGCATGTGGAAAGTGCATTTATTTGTCTCTTATTTGTTTACAGTAATGTCTTTTAAAATCATTACCCTCAGGTGGTACCATGATTCCTGGTAACTTTACTCGTTATGTGGGTGGTAGTCAAACATTGAATTTAGATGTAGATGTGGATTTACTGTCTCTTATTGAACTGATGAACTACACTAGGATCTATGACTTTCAAAATGTGGCTGAGTTATATATTTGTCTAATGGATAGGACAGATAAATTGGTAAATATTCTCAGATACAAGGATATTTTAGACATTTGTAATGAATTGGAAGATGGGGATACCTTAGATATTTATGTAACTCATGCTGCCCCTTTATGTGTTGTTGACATAAATGAGGCTAGTAAAGGGGTTGGTGGGTCTAATAGTGGAGCTTTTAAGAGCACAACTGTCTTAGAAGAAGAGGAAGATAGTGAATCTAAATCTGAATCTGCCCCTGCTCATGAACCTACCCCTTCCCCTTCCCTTTCTCCTGAACCTGCTCCTGCCCCTGCACCTTCAAGAGAACAATAGAGTGGAGTAGATAGTGAATTAGACTTTGATAATAGTGAAGGTGAGGATGAAAATGAGAATGATTTAGACTTTGACAATATTGATAGTGATGAGAGTGATGGAGTAGATTTACATGTTCCTGATGATAAGGATTATGGATCTGATGTTCATGAAGAATTTGCAGAGTGTAGGGATGAACTGAGGAAGTATAGGAGGAAAAGGAGTGAAAGGACAAAAGATAGAGGCGATATTAACCTAGGTGATACAGGAGTTGATATTGGTTTTGATGAATTAAGAACTAGTAGCAAGCAAGATAGATACACATGCTTAGTAAGGACAGATGAGCCTTACTTTGGGTCTTTAGATGCTGAAAGTTTTCCTTCAGATGCTGAAGATGAATTTGATGAAGAACATAAGGAGAAAATGGCTGCCAAGAGGAGGAAGAAAGCCCTGATATTTGATCCAACTGTCAAGAAAATAACCCGTGAGTTGGGGCTAATTTTTTAGAGTGTTGAACAATTTAGGTTTACTGTTAGTAAGTATGAAATTCAGAAAGGAGTTCAAATTGAAAATTATATTAATGAACCTGGTAGGGTGAGGGTAAGATGCATGCATCGAAAATGTCCATGGATCTTGGCTGCAAGCAAAGATGGCAGATCCAACAATTTTAAGGTAAAAAGGTATTGTCCTGTTGCAACTCCAGATACCTAGCAAAGCATTACATGGATAAGATTGTGTGTCAACCAAATACGAAAGTTTGGGAGCTAAAGAAAATCATTAAGGATGAACTGGACATGAATGTTGGTAGGTCTAGTGTGCATAGAGCTAGAGCAAAAATTCTGAAGGAGATAATAGGTGATGTGCATGCTGAGTTCAAGAGACTCTATGATTATAGAGATATTCTGTTACAGACAAATCCAAGTACAACTTGTATTGTGAAGGTAGACGATCAAGGTGAAGGCAAGCTTGTCTTCAATTCATTTTATGTTTGCTTTTATGCTATGAAAAAATGATGGTCTGAAGGTTGCAAAAGGATAATTGGCCTTGATGGTTGTTTTCTAAAAGGCATTTGTAAGGGTCAACTTCTCGTAGCAGTATCAAAGGATGGAAATAATCAGATGTTTACTATAGCTTGGGCCATTGTAGAGGTTGAGAACAGTTTCACTTGGACATGGTTTCTAAAGTATGTGACTCATGACTTAGAGCTTCAAGATGGAAGGGATCTTACTATCATGTCTGATATGCAAAAGGTGAATATATTCTTCTGTTTCTATTTTCTATCAATATTTATTTTTTCTAATTTTTGTTTATGTTGGCAATTAATTTAATTCTTTTTATGTTTAAGGGATTGCTTAAAGCTGTATCAGAAGAGGAACTGTTGCTTGTAGAGGAAGAGGAACTGTTGCTAGTAGAGGAAGAGGAACTGGTAGTGGTAGGGGAAGTTATGGGTTTGGACTATTTTAATCAAGCAGTGGGTTCACAAGTTTTTCTGTAAGTAGTTCAAAGTTAATTTTATATCTTGTTTTGCTTTAACAACTTTACTGAATATTTTCTGTTTTTGGCAGTTTGGTGGAGATAAGCCAAGAGTGTTCTCTCATGGTGGTGAAAAGAGGTCCTCGACAGATATTTTGGAGTGTGCATACAAGCCAAGAAGTAGTGTAAAATAGAATGGTAGACCAGTCATTACTAGAAGACAACTTGAAAGAACTACTGCAACTCGTTCTAGAACTGCCGCATCGCAATCCAATTTAAGTCAAGCAAGTTCATCATCCCAGCCATCCAAGAACAACCACTGAATTCTATTATTGTCACTGTTAATTTATTTTGGAATTGTTGTAATTTTCCTTCGGAACAGTAATTTATTTTGGAACTGCTATTTAGCTTTGCTGTTAGTATTGTTATTTTGTTAAGGCAGCTTGCTGTTATTTTGGTATGCTTTAAAACTGAGCAGCGTATATTTTGTTAAGGCCGGCTGCTGCTATTAGGTGACTGTAATGAATACCTTTACTCTATAATGAAATATATTTTTAGTGTTGTTTGATAATTTCTGGGCAGATGTGTCTTTAGTATTGTATGAATGTTGTTATTTTGGTATGTTGTTAAGCATTTGTGCTATCATTTTTGTATGATGTTATTTCTGGAAAATTTCAGCATTTGAGCTGTATATCAACCACTATTTGACTGTGTTTCAGTGTTTTATCAGTCACAATTTGAGGTGTGTGTTTAACTGCACTATCAGCTCATACAATAACAAAGTCAAACGAAACAACATTAATAATTGCCAAAAAAATCATTTAACTCACATAAT